>JAVQKC010038568.1:0-21262 GCA_036025475.1 Philypnodon macrostomus
AAAAATATGTAAAGTGCTTTGGGTGTCTTGAAAAGCGCTATATAAATGGAAGTTATTATTTATTATTATAAGTACAAGACCTCTGTAGATGTGTGTGCTCTTCAACCTCTAAAAATACAGTAGATTTTAATTTGGTCATTAGTCAAAAAAATAATACATTTTTTGTCCTAGTTTACTCATAGTTCAGACTTTTCTTAAGCAAGTCACTGGGGCATCATGGAAGCAGTTGAAAATTTGGACGGCAGTAATTTCAATCTGGATTAGGACTTTAAAACTCCTCTTGGGTAAACTAATACAAGTCCCAGTGTATTCAGTACACTTTAGGAGGACGTTATCATCTGCCAACACAGTTTTTAAGAGCCTGCAGAGGACTCGAGTTGTGTAAGCTCTCTTTGACAAATTCACTCTAAATTGGTTCATAAATAAAATGTAGCTCCCAAATGAAAAACGGTTACTGCACAGGGTTATTTTTCTTCCACAAAACTAATGACATTGCCAACATCCAAGTTTTGTGCCCCTTCTCAGAAATGTAACAATTTAAACCATGAGGTACTGTATTTTTGGTTTAGCTCTGCATGGTTTTGTCCTGATTTTGCCCTGGTTTAGCTATGTTGAATGAAGAACTAGTTTAACCGTGGATTAGACCTGTCCAATCGCTATCAGCCAATCCACGTAACTATAAAGATCTGAGTTGTTTTCAGTGCAGTCTAGTAATGAAGTGAACTGTGAGTGACATAATGCTCCCATGACGCACACAATCAAATATAATGTAAAACTCTGAAGATTTCCTTTTAACACATTCAAACATTAACAGTGTTCCTCTGATTATATAATTTGTTATTTTGATTATTGGCAATTATGGCTCGGGACTGGAATATGCACATTTCTCATATAATTTATTTGTGTTGGCTGAGGTTAGTGACTTGCACAAATTGAGCTGTATCCATGTTCAACAGACTGTAAAATTTATATATTTTTTTACAGATTAAACAGTTAAGAGGTGCTGCTGTAAGGAGGTGTCTACAGAGAAAATGTGGTTTTCAGAAACATGCCCCACTGCCCATACTGCCTGAGGGGTCAGTGGCACAGTGGCATCCAGCAAAAGGCCCGGCCAAAGCTGTTAAGTTTAAATATGCTCCACCAACAATGGGTTTTCCTCAATAGGACACAGAGGCAAATAAAACCAGAAAAACTGAGAGACAAAAAAATGATGTGTATAAGTGCTTGCAACTAGGGGGTGGGCAATATGACAAAAAATATAATACCACAGTTTTATAAAGATTCAAGTCATGATTTAGATTTTATCATATTATCATTTTAGTTGGCTTAGTAAATGTCATTCATTTTTGTTAGAGTAAAAATAAAAATGACAGTGAAGAGCAGAGCATAAATTGTATGCTGTATCACGACTCTATGATCGTCCCAGATTAAGCAGATTCTCATAACTTCATATCACGATTCGATTTTTATCACCATATCGCCCACCCTTACTTGACATGGCAACATGTTTACTGAATGTGGTATTTTTCCCGAACGAAATTACTTCTCTGAATTAGAGCCACCCTTCCAATGAGGTCTGTCAGGGGTTAGGGTTATTGTTATATATTATGGAATCACGTCACGTTTGCACACAGGTACATTCCATAAAGACGCCGAACTGTATCGATTCGGGAACTTCTTCGATGAATATTAATTAAGTAATTAATTAATAACGGGCCAAAACTGTGAACGTAATAACTCATAAAGTCTTTGCTGGATCTTTTTCAACTGTTGCACACAGGTACATATCATGAAGATGCAGAACTGGATTGAGTTTGGTACATCTTCGATTAATGACAAATAAATAATTCACAAATTAATGTTTTGATGCACTTTAGCCAATAATCCTGCTGAACATGAATGAAATTGCGTGAATTTTGGCACATTGAAACGGGGAATTGTATACTTAATGTACATAGGCACATTACAGAGGTCAAATAAAAATGCCTCTTAATTGCTCATTAAAAATATTAAAACCCTTAGAAATTACACAATGTCTGATTAAGGTGCCCGTTGGTGACAGTTGTAGCAGACATATGGGGCAGAAGTATGGGGCAGACGTATGGGGCAGACGTATGGGGCAGACGTATGGGGCAGACGTATGGGGCAGACGTATGGGGCCGTTTTGCTGATATACACCTTGCTGTCGGGGACGACAGCACGGGCCTAGTTTCTCTTTCCTTTTGCCATCATCCTTCTCTATGAAGTAGCCCCACACACACTGAATGAGCTCCATCTGCTCTGGTAGGCGTAAAGTGGTATCGCTGCGTGGTATTGGGGTACTTCTTATGAGTACTAGTACTTTATAGGGACGTAGTATCAGAGCCAGTAGCGGGTTTCGGTATTGGTGCATCCCTAATTTCAACATGTGCAAAACTGCAAATGTAAAAAAAAACTCTTGTGCATCAAGCTTCATGTGGGGCCGATGATAACATTCAGAGTATATCTAGAAATATGCCCAGCTCTAACACAGTAAACATTTGAAGTAAGTAGCTTATTTTTTAACACAAAACGATCCATAAAGCTCTATAAATGCAAACGTGATGACAAACATCACAGAGATTTGTTCATATATACTTGAACAATACAGCCTGTTTGATATTTCTTTAAAAATCTGCTGCAGGCCGTATACAAATGTAAATAGACTTGGTTTAGTCCCTGTTTAGACCTGGGTTAGTCTTGGGTTAGAATCTGTTTTTGTTCTGGTTTAGATCTTATTTTGACCTAGTTTAGTCCTGGGTTAGTCATGGCTAAGATCCTGTTTAAACCTGGTTTAGACCTAGTCTGCATTTTACATCAAAGTAATTCTTGATTTGTAATTGTATCATATTTCAGACATTCACTCTTTGTCAAAAAACAGAAACTGGTCAAATCGGATGCAGTCACATTAAAACGTTAAACGTGTACTTTTGAGATGATATGCATATTTTGATATTTCTGACCAATCTTTCTCTGTCAAAATTGATCAAACACCACAGGTCAATATCAACAGTCATAAATATTTCATCAGCATGTTCATGATACGAGTTTGGACACCGTAAGCTTGTATAATTCAGTGTCAGTATTGAGCTGACGGGTCTTCTGACCGTAGCCGCAGTGATAAACAGATGAGTGGTGTTTATGTAGGAGCTGCTTCAGATTCAGAGTTGTAGTAATTTTTATTAGAGTCTGGTATTTAGAGCAATGAACTACAACAATTCTATACAATACAATTTATTAGTGGTTATTAGTGGTTAGAGGATAAGAGTCCATGTTTGGCAACAGGATTACCAATATGAGTTGGGGCCAATGCTCAGCGGGGGTATTCTTTATTACTGATAAAAAAAAATTCTACTTTAGCATCACCTTATCACAGGGGTGTCCAAACTATGGCCCAGGGACCAAATGCGGCCTGCAGAGCCATTTTTAGTAGCCTATTGGCCCAAATAGTCTGTGTGGTTACAATATAGAGGGACACTAAGTGAAAAAACCTGCCATAACATACATACTGCCAACATAGACACCCCTGCCTTATTTTACATCCGCCAAGGAGGTGATGTTTTCGGCCCTGTTTGTTTGCCTGTTGGTTTGACTGTACAAATGTACAAATTTTCAGGGTAGGTCTGAAGTACTACGCTTTTGGGATCCGGATCAACGTCTGGATCCACGATTTATTTAAAAAAATGGCATCTGTTAGCAACTTTTGGATGAAATTTTGTCAGAATTTTAGTAGGGATCTGTAGAAATGAGCTGCCTTGGCGGAGGTCTGCTCTTTCTGAGTGCTTTCTAGTTTTATTTTTTCCATTTTGAACTGCATTGTAGTATTTGAAAGATATCCATTTAATACTCATTCTATTGTGAAATAATACAGCTTTAACACATAAGTAAATAGTCTACTCAGTAGGCATTATCATGGGAGAGTTGATCAAACAGCAATATTGATGTGTCTGTCTTGTGTGCTTTAGGGAGACACTCCAAAGAACAGAGCAGAGAAGTCTAAAGACCTTCAGCTGGCCGCCTGGCTGGACAGCAAACAGCACTCACAGATGATCCTCAGAGAAGACCAGGAAACTGCTGTCTGAACTGGACTCAACCGATTTAAACAAGACTGAACTGGACTGAGCCGGTTTAAACCACTTTTAACTGGTCTAAACCAAACTGGTATAAACTGTATTTTTAAATGAAGGCTGAAATGACCTGCTCTGAACTGGACTGAACTTTAAATCAGACTGAACTGGACTGAACTTTAAATCAGACTAAACTGGACTGAACTTTAAATCAGACTAAACTGGACTCAACTGAATCTGAAATGAATGGAGCCAAGAAGAATTTAACTGATGGTCTAAACTGGACTAAACCAGATTAAACTAGAATCAACTGGATTTAACTAGTCCAAACTGGACAGTATTGGATGAAGTAGTGTGCTTAAAGTCTGGTAATCTGCCAAAGTCATGCACTGAAGGTTATTTATAAAGCCAGTCATTACTCTTTGACGTATGAATTATGAATATGTATTTTCACATGTGACACGGGCCGACTTCGGTCATGTCTGACCAGTGACAAATGAAGGGAACAATGCCAAGGTCTTTTTTTCGATACAGAACAACTATACACAGCTCTTAGGTATGACCAATATCATAAATATAGTGAAATAACTCATTTTAATATCTAGTTTTATTAAGATTACCCCAAAGTGCTCTTATTGTTGTTCACTTTCTAGAATATACCAACAATCATAGGGCCCAATAATCAACTTTGGACAGGAATAAGCCACCATTTTGAATTTTTAACTAAACCATTGTTACTTTGACGATTATGACGAAAAAATGGTAGTCGTTACTAGGAATCATTTTTATTATTCCTTTATTTTATTTTAGTTTGGTGATTCCAAATTGTACTAAATATTGGCAAAATTAACCAAATTTATGCGTAATTATTTTGTTTGGCCATGTTTTTTTTGGTCATTGTTGGCTGTGTACTTAACATGGCCGCTGTGAAAACATTGTATTTCTTATGTTATGAAATTATGACTACATTTATGACAACATGTGAATGATAAAACCTGTCTACCTTATGCACAAGTGAGCTACTATGGGCTTAAAGTGGGGACAATTAAATGAAACAAATTTCTCTTTTTATTGTTTATTCTATAAAGTCAATGCATGATTATGTAATGTACTATATTGTGATTAGTCAATAATATTAATCATTAATGCTCTTTTTATCTGTGTTTTTATTGACAATTTGTGAACGCAGTTTGATTTCTTTTAGGGCATTTGAAGCCAAAAGAATTGGTCATTAATGCCTGTAGCCTATCCCGACCACTATGGGCCTGAGGTGGGGTACACTGACAGACTATTGTGCTATTCCTTTTTACATTCATTCACTATGGGACCTTTGTATTCCCTTCGTTCATGTTAGTAAAAGTTCGTTCGGGGTTTACAAAGAATGGTCCAATGAAAAAAGAAAATATCTAGCAGGTGGCAGGTGAGTGGTGAAAATGCCTCGCTAATGCCAGTGCCATGTGGAAACTGCAGAAGTACACACCCAGGCACCACTTTATTAGGCACATGGTATACCTAATAAATTGGCCAGTCTCTGAATTTAAAACCACCAACCATAGCCCCCCCCCAAGTGTGCCTCGGTTGAAAGCTGTCTTGGGCCGCCTAAAAATGCCAACCTGTCGTCATCTGACCTTTCACGGGTACACTAAAGCTCTCCTATAGGTGCAACTCCACAAAAATACCACCAAAATACAAGATCCACTTCCTTACTACATCCCTACGAGCCTTCTGGTTGGTTCATTTTGGAGGCGCTAATTGGCGGATGGTGCCAGAAGGAGTCGGTGGATATAGATTTTTGTAACGGTTTTATGCGAGATGATGTGTTAAAGATGATTTTTCATACGCCGGCTGTAGAGTAGATATATTGACTGTTTTTCTGTACAGGGTGTTTTTAATGAGCAGATACATTGTCTGAATTTGACCCTCGAGACTTCAAAGACCTCACTGACCCCGGCAAGCTGCCACAGAGAAAGTGGTAGAGAAACAAAATGGTGGCTGTAAACAATGTGGCATTTCTGATTAAGTCGTATGGAAATTTGCAGAATAAAATGTGTTGATATGCTTGTGACATGTGTTATCATTGAATTAATGTCTTTAATGTGGAGTAGGCTGTAAAATACATAAAACAAAGTTCAGGAAAGAGGAACTAATTCATTCATTCACAAACCTACCATATGTGTTTATTCCCAACTACTGCCTAATGCCTTCAGATTGTGTAACACTGGTTTGGTAGCACTCACAGAGGCTGTTGGTGGCTGCCACATCTGTCAGTCTGCCACAGGGCAAATGTGGCTACAAAAATGACATACCACCACCAGTGCGTACAACTATGGCTGTTGTCTGTCCCGACCCACTTTGGGCCTGAGCTGGAGTATGCCCAATTTGTTCACAGACAAGAACGTGACGTGTAATGCACAAAAATGCATCAGATTCCTTTATACTGTATGGAAGACCATGTCAAATCTGGCTTTGATATATTCAAATATTAAAGAATTCCATTTGTATTGTGCTTCCAAGGCTTCAACACTTTCAGCTTTACAACTGTCTGGATTATTTACTCACCCCACAGTGGTGTTCCTCTATAGCTACAGTTGCCCTAGAGCATACTGACAGCCTTTCCAGCCATGACCATCCTGGTGGGTGACGTATCTTGCCCAGAGACACAACAGCAGGTTGGAATGGGATTTGAACTGCCCACTCTCTGGTCATAGGTTTCCCAAAATCATAGCTAATGGTGATACCTTAGCTTCTTGTTGTGGAAAAAAAACATTCACAAAAGAAAATTAAAAGCACACATGCAAACCAATCTGAAATCAAGACTTACAGCATGTTCTCCAATACCTGGTCATGTGATGGTTTGATTCTCTAGCCTGTGCATTAGGCAAGACACCCACCATGTCCATGAATGTGTTAGTGAGTTTTTTCATGCCTCTGTCAGTCTGCCCCAGGGCGGCTGTGGCTACAGAAGTATCTTAACACCAGTTTGTGATCCACAGATATAGTTTTGGGTGTCTTCAAAATGCTCTGTATCAGTCGTTTATTGTTATGAATTTCAGAATAGACATATATCACTACTTTTTTTCTCATGACAACTCATCTCTTACCAACATGTCTGCTAATTTTTACCCAAAACATCAAAAACTACACCTTTTCTAACCTCTCCATCCATTAGCATTTCACTTTGAAGAAGACGCCTGCTTTCTGCTTTTTCCAAATATTTCAACAATAATTGCCGTAATCATCCATAATTCAATCCTTCTAATATTCAGCATGGTCAAACAATGTCATCCTAATAACGTTGTCTGATGAAGTAATCTGCCATGGGTTATTTTCTCTTTCGCAGACGTATCTTTGAAGTATTACAGTACTGCTCAGTATATTTACATGTCTTTGAAGTACTTGTGGCACTGGCAGTCGTCTCCGCGCCACAGCTCCACAGCCTGCCTTACCTCCGGAGTCTGAAGGCTGTACCACAAACGAAACACTTTGATGTTCACAGATAAGTTGGCTCAAAGAAAACTTTTGGGGTTTTCTAGTCTTGACACAAAAATGGCTGAGACATGTTTTGATGCCACTTTATCATATGGATTTAGAGGCGGAATATTTACATTTAGGTACATCTAGTGGTGAAAAGGCAGACTGCTTCCCTTCTGCTGCCACTGTGTCCCTGGGCAAGACACTACACCTACCTTACCACTAGGGTACCTACCAACAAGGCTGTTGGCATGGTATGGCTGTGACATCTCTGTCAGTCTGCCCCAGGGTGACTGTGGCTACAGAACTGGCTTACCTTATGACTATAGTGAATTCACTCGAGCTATGCAATGCTATCAAAGATATTTTAGCTTGGTGCTGTGGCCTATCCCATCTACCTTGGGCCTGAGGCAAGGTACAAAAACGTTTCTGTATACACTGGAAGGTTGGTAGTTTGATCCCAGCTTCCACCAGTTCTACTATTGTGTCCTTGGGCAAGAAATATGCCCCACCTTGCCACTAAGGTGTGTGTGAATCTGCAGTGGTGTTTGGTGGCAGTCTTGTGGTTGTTGGCTGGTATGGCTTGTATTTGTGTCTGCCCCAGGGCGGTTGTGGCTACTATAGACATGGATAGTGGATGAGCTTGGCTATAGAATCTTCTCTTGGGCAAGACACATCACCCATTTTGCCACCAGCGTGTGTGTATAAATATGATTGTGGTGGTGTGTGTGGTGGTATAATAATACATTCCTTTTATATAGCGCTTTTCAAGACACCCAAAGCACTTTATATATCTTTTTGTATTATTCATTCACTCTACAGTCACACCTAATGACTGCCACCTCTCCATTAGTCAGCCCCAGGTTGGCTGTGACTACAGAAATGACCACCAGTGTGTAAATGGAATCAAAAGCTATGCAATACAACCAAAGTGATTTTTCACAGGTCATGTGGCCTATTCCGACTACTTTGAGTCAGAAGTGGATTATACCTTTGCCAGTTAATATACACAAAAACAGATTACTGGATTATATATATTTGTTTTATATTTCCATAAACAAGTCTGGTACATTTATGTAATCAGACATCACTGACCCATCTTTCAACTTGGGGCCTTAGGTGGACCCTCCAGCCAAAACTAACACATACGTTTACTCTTTTATCCCTCAGACTCTTGAACTGTTAATCTTTATCACACACACAATAATGCTGTCCATTCAACAGCCTTAGTCCAGCTTTTCACTGGACACAATAGCCCTATGTGGTCACTATGGCAGAGCATCCACCATTTTGTGTCAGATGTACCATTATACCCCGCGGCAGTACTTAAACAAAGGTAGTACTCTAAGAAGGCAGTACTTGTACATGACCCTGAAGTGATCTTTTGTGTGAATTCTAATGGCGACTGTGGAGGTTATCAGAGCAGAGAGAAGAGCGCCCCAGGGAGAGTTTACTAAAGAGCTTCACTATCCAACATTATCCATTAAATAATACAGGCTTAGTCAACAGTGACAGATCATACAGCCTAAATATACAGTAGATACAATAATGGCAGATAATTGTGGATAGTGCTTTTTAAGAAATCTTTTTTACATCATCCATTATCCAGTCACATCAAACTCATGCACTGGTGGTGGTAAGAAACCTCTGCAGAGTTGTGGCAGCCATACCATGCCTACAGCCTCTCCGACCACCACCAACCGAGAACAATTTACTCCATAGTCACACACACAGGTTGGTGGAGAACAATCTCTGCAGCAGCCCCACAA
Organism: Philypnodon macrostomus; assembly: GCA_036025475.1. Classification (NCBI taxonomy): domain Eukaryota; kingdom Metazoa; phylum Chordata; class Actinopteri; order Gobiiformes; family Eleotridae; genus Philypnodon; species Philypnodon macrostomus. Next base: position 9,326 of record JAVQKC010038568.1, read on the forward strand.
CTCTTTCAGTCGTCCTGGGGCAGACTGACAGAGACGTGGCAACCATACCACGCCTATGGCCTCTTTGACAACCACCAAACACTTATTGGGGAGAGGCCTATCCTCCAGTTAAAATATTGCTCCTATTATTAAGTGTATCTTTGCCTCAAATTCTAAAATATTAAATAGAAATTTAAATGAAGCATACATTAAAATGTCATTAATAAGACAAGCCCAATAAAAAGACTGGAGTCCTGTTAATGTTATATAAATATATATATTATTTCATCACTTTGTTTAGGATGATTACTGCATAAATAGAATATGAAACGCTCCCGGGCTAAGAACATTTTGTCCAAGGTAAGGAAATAAAAAATCCTTAGATTATATAATAATGTTTAGCAAATATACACCCTGACATAAAAATATAAATAATATTTTCAAAAATTAAGGCACAAGGAACAACAGTTCCACATTATCACATTTTTCACATAAAGCTGTTCTTTCATGACACACAGAGGTGGGTAAAAGTACTCTTACTATTTATAGATTTACAAAATTTTACTCAAGTAAGAGTAAAAAGTATTGTGCAGTAAAGCTACTCTATGGAGTACAATGTATTTAAAAAGTTACTCGAGTAAATGTAACTGAGCTCTACAACACAGAATGGTCTGTTGAATACGTGTTTTACAATGGCACCATTTTGTCTCCACTTCAATATATCTCTCTCTAAAGCAAGTCCAAGCAGTTGCTCCAACCTTCTCCACCTCTGCTTCTTCGAAAACACCAATCCTGCCTTCCATTGTTGCTGTCCTTCTGTAGGCGTAGCATTGTGGTCCATTCATCTTTCTTCTCCTCCATCCATGACTATGATAATATGCCTGTCGTGATGATGCAAGAGTTGACTCCGCCAGATCAAACCACCACTCCTCAGAGCTGTGTGCTGTGATATAACAAGGAGGGGCGTTGTCTTGTAGATTTGTTGTGGCTCGCTTTTTCAGTGTATGTACAGCAATTTTTATTTGTATTTATTTTATTTATTTAACCAGTAAAGTCCCACTGAGATTCAGAATCTCCTTTTCAGGGAAGTCCTGGCATGAAACTATTGTACATGTTTTTTTTAGTGACAGGGGAAACTGGAGTGCCCAGAGGAAACCTACACAGGCACGGGGAGAACATGCAAACTCCCCACAGAAGGACCCAGACATCTGCCCAAATTGTTAGGAGGTTTAAGTAGGTTTCATGGTATATATTGTCATTTCAAGTTTTCAAAATGGGGTTTGCAAACACTGGGTCAGTACGTAACTGTAGTTTAAGTCACCATGTTTTCTATCATCCTGGAAAATGCTTGTAGTGTTTCACCAATCACGAGCATCTATGGGCATTTGAAGAAAAACATGAACAATGACCAAATTGACCAAAATGCCTGACAAGCTGCTGCAGGAATATGTGAAGGATGCAGAATTAGCTAACTTAACTTTAGTGAAAATAAAAAGAGAAATATCTATACAATTGTCCTGTTTACGAAATAAAATATACTTTTATATTCTTCCCAAAGACTAGCACATTAGTTAGCTCTGCAGTTTTATCTTGTAAACAGGAAATTGGAATGTGTTTGACCTTTGAACCCTGTGCACAAAGTCAATTTGTTTTTATAATCTGACTGATAGTCCTGTCAATCAAAGGTATGTGCTATGTAAACCATTGCAAAGCCTTACCTCACACATGTACATTATATCATCACCTTTTAAGGACTATTTCTAGATCTTTAGACAAGCCGTGTCTTATATAAGCCTCGGTATTTGATGGTCAGTGTTGCACAGATAAGTTTTAAATGCCTTCAGGGAAGAATCAATGTTACATTAAACCTATAAATACTGTCCAGAGACTTTATAACTTCCTCCAGTCTGAAGAATTGAAAAATGTTACAGCTCTAACTGGAAATATTTTATAAAGTAGGACATGCCAATCATATTTTGCAGCTAAGTTATGTATTTGAGAATAATTAATTAGATTTATTATATTACAAATACAATAGAGTGTATTCATTCCAAAGTAAAATCCAACTGATGGTAAAAACTGGCTTCACAGACTAGAATACATATTCATACATTCAGACAAAGTGGGGGAATTGTCTTGCCCAATGACACAATGGTGGTTATAGGTTGCAGCTGGATTCAAACTGCCAACATTCTGATAAGTGGACAAAATAAAAAAAAACATGCCAAGACTAACTCAATGGAGAGCCAGTCTAATAGGAGCAGGAATATTCTAGAAAACAAACAAACTGTGGCACCAGAACTGAACCTTGTGGCATGCCATAGTCCTCATAGGTTAAAGGTCCTATTTTAAGCTTTGTTTTTTTTGCAACATCAAACACACATAATTTTCTCTAATTCAAGTTTCCAAAAAAGCTCGACCCAGTTTTCACTTCTTCTGGGATATAAACAAAGCACTGACACCGACCGAACACACATCTTCTCCAATCAGAAATGTTGTTAAATGGTGGTAGCAACAATGCTTCTCTGGGTCCATTTGCACTTTGCCCCTATTTATGACCTCACTTAAAGGTGAATCCCATGGTCATTCCGTGTTCAGCTCTTGGAGAGGACTTCATCTCAGCATAATGAATTACTCAGTGTATGTATGTGTTAGAACATGGTTAAAAGCTCAGATAATTTGGCAGAATATATACCACTTTATAAACTCATTTAGCTCTGTCATGTTTGTATATCCCTGTCTGGTGCATGACTCAGCCCGTCTCACCTGCAGTAAACAGCACTCTGACTGACTGACTGACTGACTGACTGACTGACTGACTGTTATGTTGGTAAAGACAGCGGAGCGGAGCCCAGCTGTGGAGACCCCTGGGGGATAGGAGTGGGAGGCCTGGACACACTGTCATTAAAACAGAGAGTGTGCTGTGAGCTGTGGCAGGTCCTCCCCGGATACCACCATATCAGACAAACGGACAATTTAACCAGCTAACAGGGTGTTTACAGTGGCCTGGTGTACGGCAAAAAAAAATGACATAGCAAAGATATGAGAGATGTTTCCAGATTGAGATAGTTTGGACATGTATTAAGGAGGGATGGTAGAGGAGTCAGCTGAGGTGGCTCGGGCATCTGTTTCGGATGCCCCCTTGACGCCTCCCTCGGGAGGTGTTTCAGGCAGGTCCCACCGGAACGAGGCCCCGGGGAAGACCCAGGACACGCTGGAGGGATTATGTCTCTCAGCTGGCCTGGGAACGCCTCGGGATTCCTTCGGAAGAGCTGGAGGAAGTGTCTGGGGAGAGGGAAGTCTGGGCGTCCCTGCTTAGACTGCTGCCCCCATGACCCGGCCCCGGATAAGCAGAAGAAGATGGATGGATGGATTGGTAGTAGAAGTAGTAGATGGATGATCATTAAAACTATATTAAATGTCCTATATTATGCTTTTTAAAATTTTTTCCCTATTCTGGATACATTTTGATTGCCATTTCACATTTGGCAACATCAAACACTTAATATTCATCTAATACGAGCTGTTTTGTGGAGCTCCCATCTGGACATCTGGAAAAACAATGAGATGATTAGACACTTGTCCCTGTTTTGAGACAGGACCAAACCATTAGTGCCAGTTTTCGGAGGTTCCCCGAAAAATCCAAATAAAAAAACTCCAACCACTTCTTCTGGGATATAAACAAAGCCTCGACACCCTCACAGCCGAACACACATCTTCACCAATCAAGCAATGTTGTGAAATGGTGGTGGTAACAATGCTTCTCTGGGTGTGTTTGTTGACAGTGCAGATCAGCTCATGGTGAGGACTATATTACTCAAACATGCCTGAATGATAATGAATGACAAAATTCATTTTGGTGTATGTGTTTGAGGTAGAAAAAACATTAGAACATGGTTAAAAACTCATAGAATATAGGAGCTTTAAGTAATCCCCCTCTTCATTATTACTCCAGTATCATATTTTTTCTTCTAATTTGGCCCCTCTGCAAAAGAAGTTGAACAGCCCTGCTCCACAGTGTTAGTGTCTGCCTTGTGGTGGGGGCTGTTCACTCCTCATTGTGTTTCTGCCGTCGGAGCTCTGAGTCTGCCCTACTTTCCCCCTCTCCCCGTCTGGGTCTGGCTGTTTCAGCTGTGGCATCTTTTACCATCTCCGGGGAGCATCACATCTCAACCAGTTAGGAGGGGAAAAAAAACAGGATTATTGTATCGTATTTTTGATTGGCGAAATAGGGCGCAATTGCAATTTTTGAATATTAGAGTCACTGGCCACTTTATTAGGTACACCTGCCATAATCAGATGGATCGATACATTTAGGTATATTGAAGACAAACATGATGAAGGGCATCAGAATGGAGAAGACATGATATTTGAACTTTGAATGTGGCTTGATCCACTGGGCTTGTTCATATCATATGGTTTACAGCGACTGGTCCCCCAAAAAAGAAAATGGTAACACACAATATGCTAAACCTTCAAGCAGACCACAAGTGGCCAGTGTTAGGCATGATCTTTCTTCCACTCCTCAACATTCAAGAGATTTCTTTTATACAATACAATACAACCGTAGACCCCATATCAGCAATTTAATGTTGTAGATATCTTCTTCCACTTATCCGGGGCTGGGTCACAGAGACAGCAGTCTAAACAGAGATGCCCAGACTTCCCTCCAAGGCATTCCCAGGGCAGCCGAGAGATATAATCCCTCCAGCGTGTGTTTTTGGTCTTCCCCGAGGTCTTCCCCGAGGTCTTCCCCGAGGTCTCCCGAGGGGGGGTATCTGAAACAGAGGCCTGAGCCACCTCGGCTGGCTCCTCTCGATGTGAAAGTGCAGCGGCTCTACTCTGAGCTCTTCTCGAGTGACCGAGCTTCTCTGCAGAGGAAATTACTTTCGACCGCTTGTACCTGCGATCTTATATATGTGGGACAACAGAACTCTGTTTTGGTCGCATGGAACGCCCTACACAATTTTGTTAGAAAATCACTGCTATAATATACAAAGAATATAGACTTCATCATAATGGTACACAGGTTCAACTCATTTAACCATCACATTTACTGTTTCAAAAGTAGCTACCAACCACATAGACCTCTCATCATCAGTGGTGTCCCTGGTGAGTGTTTTGGCTGATCGCGGTCATGCGTTGGTGTTCCTTCTTCTTTATTTGAGTTAATGGGAGGGTGCTGTGGTGCGTCTGAGCGCCCCCTGGAGACTTTATTAGAGCGCTACTGAGAAAAAGCCCTCCCTGTGGATGAAAGTGCTGAGACTGGCTCCTGCTTTGTGCAATAATATACAGAGATTTCATATTCAGAATTTAGATCGTTTGGAATAACTTGCATTTATTGTTCATTTTGCATAAAAATGTAGTCAACAGAATGTATTGTCAAGTATCAGCTGAATACTTCAAATTCAGATAAGAACTAATTATTGTGGTTGAGCCCTCTCTCCTTACAGGAAACAAGGCTGTGGGTTCAATCCTTGGGGCGACTGTCTGCAATATCTATGTGTCCTCCCCATTTTACAGTGGGTTCTCCCCAGGTGCATCTGCCCCTCCTAGGACCGCCAATGACCCCTTATAGCCCCCCTTATTGGAGTCTATTTTATGATCAGGGCTTGGCCAAGGGGCCCCCTCCTCAAAAACAATGAAAAGGAATGTTTTTTTGTTGAACATTATTTAGCTTTTTTATAACTAGGCTACTACTCGGTGCCCCCATTACTTCTTTTTTCAATTTTCAATATAATGTAGGCTAAACTGAGGTCATATTTTATATTTGTCCTATACCACTGTGAAAAATGGCTGACAGATATTGAGCACGGGGGCCCTACCTAGTGCACCTACCTAGGGTCCAGAGTTCTGTGCTACGCCCCTTAGCAATACAGTAGTGTAGCCTATTTCCTGCGTGCGACTTCTAAACTTCCGTGACTCGATAGCAGTCAGTTAAACACAGAAACCTGATCAAAATGAAGCCCCCTATACCCCCTATGTGTTCAGAATCTGAAGTTTGTCGGATACCTGCGCGAACAAAGAGGCGCAAGGTGAGAGAAACTATTTGCGGTGGGCGATGTATGTGGCGGTTGCAGCTAGCTCATGCCTTGTGGATGATAACAGCCATCTAAACGCGGGACCTGTGCGCCAACAGCGGGACATAAACTACATGAAAGCGAAATTCAACATCCCGTGGGTGATTTGTTCTGGAAACTGAGATAGAAAAGTGCTTACTTGCTCCCATTTGGGACAGACTGAAAAGGTCCGTCTCTACCAGAATCATACCAGTGTTCTGACCCAATGACCCCACCTGATGCTTTCGGACGTAAACTCTGAGAGGACCATGGACTGCTGGCAAATCCTTGACACCTTTGTACACCATCACAACAACAGATGGATTGTTCAGATGTGAAGACGTCTCATGGAAAGTGTACAGCCTCTGTCTATCGTTAACTCTGTGTTAATTATATTGAACAAAAAGAATTCACCAAGACAGGCAGGCCGCTGTGCCACTGAAATACAGTTTTGTTGCTGGTCCATTATTCTCGTCTCCTTACCAACACCATAACCACATAATACCTGTTCCCCAATCACTCCTTTGGCTGCCTGTAGGTTTTAGGATTGATTTTAAATTTGCTCTGTATGGCCTGGCACCAGCATATCTATGAGAGTCTCTCAGCCGCCGCCGACAGACTAGAACTCTGCGGTCATCTGCTCAACTACTTTTAGAGGTCCCTTTGACCTCATACAAACACTGGAGCGATGATGCTGTGGCCTACCTCCTGAATTACGCAGCATCAATGATTTTGCCCGTTTTAAGTCTAATCGTAAAATGTTTTATTGAGTGTCTTTTACGAAGATGTTGTAAAGCGCTATACAAATAAAGTTTGATTGATTGAATATATGGACATGCCCGGTGTTGGTGAGTAGTACTCTTTGGGATTGATTATTATGTTGTAAAGTCTATAAAATGATTGGATTGGTCAGTGGTCAAATACTGGGACCTTGACAACCTTGTGTAGGAGATTGGTCATTATCTAAAGGATTTGGATTTATTCTGAGATGTCCATGGAGAGAGGTTAGGGCGAGTGTATTGTTGCAGCAGTAAACAGTACCCTGACCTCTCTGGAGTCCTGGGGAGGAAGGGTGGTAAGGGTCAAGGCACTTTGACCCATCTCTATTCACTGATCATCATCTAAAGTAGATGAGTCTGGTGTTCTGCTGAGGGACTGCTCATGTGTTTGATGGTGTGACTATTACTGACTGTTTTAAATGTGGTGGGGTTTACAGGGCTACTGTCCCCATAGACTGTCTTGTCTTTTAAATGCCCTATAACCGACTCCGTCCATTCTCCACACACCACACTGTACATCACCACCAGCTCCAGCTCCATGTCCCTGAAGTCAAATACATTATTGGAAATATGTGTGAATACATGTGGACACTGCAGTGACATAAAGCCTATAATGATCCCTCATAAATCACAGCTAAGGGTCAGTTGCGCCAGTCTGCTAGCATCACCCCAGGGCTATGCATCAATGGAGTGATGCATGCTGGGAACACTGGTGTGAGGCTCGAGGCACCGGCTAAATATGGCACTTTCATTCATAAATCCTCACGAGTTTAGAATCATTAAGTTGTTGTTGTGTCATGGGGGGCATATGCAGAAATTGTGAATGTTGCGTTCACGCCTCATGTGTTAAGCCCAATTAAAATAAACTCAAGTGGGCTGTCTTGTTAGTGAATGAGAAATCTGTCAATAAAAAGGATTGTATCCCCAAATAACTTTCAGAAAACTACCTAATTTAGATGTATTACGGCACTCTTTCTGACTTCCTGTCACTGCCCAAAGACATGCATGTATTAGAAGGAATTGCGCATCTAGTGAATGAATGGTTGTATGTATGTGTATGTCTCTGTGTCAGCCCTGCAACTAACTGGCCATTGTCCAGAGTGTACCCGAATACAATGCATGCAAACCACATTGCCATGGCCATATATCATAAACAAATTTTTCATACCACAGTCCTTATGCAGACCTGAGCACCACTTGGCCTTGTACTCCATCTCTGTCTACTGTGATATCTCCACTTTACTTCCATATACCCACGGAACATAGAAAATGTAATTGACGCGCATGAATTGAACTAGTGGAATACAACGATTCTAATGCCCTCATAATCAGTTAGTTGCAGGGCTGACATATAGATATACAGGCAGCAATGGGCCTTAGATGGTGTACATTCTCCAGAAAGAATATACACAGAGACAGAAAAGCATTCACTGAACCAGCCAGATGTAGGACCACATTTGCACAGTTCATTCACAGATCTGGAACACCATACCTGCCCGTTTAAAAACCCTCCCAGATCTGAATCAGTTTAACTACAAAGTTAAACAATGGCTCAAATCCACTCAAACCTGTGAACATTAACTGTTGTTCTGTAAATAGTCTGTATTGTACTGTATGTTTTTAATACATGTGTCTTTGTCTCATTGTTTCTGTCTGTTTTGTCTTAGGGACCTGGTCTGCAAATTAGCTTTGAGCTAGATGGCCTATGGACATTGCATCGGTTGCATGTGAAACTGTAACAATGCTTTTTGTTCTGTCCCTATCAAATAAACATATATATATATATATTTTAGAAAGAACCCGCAGTATCATGTGGAGGACATGCAGACTCCACTTGTGTTTTTATAACTGCAACTCTCTTGGACTTGGAACTGTATAAATGCTGCTATTCAAACCTTGCTGTAGAGAGTCTTCTTCTTCTTCCCGCTGTACAGTTCAGAACAAGGGAACAGTTAAAGGTCATGTATATTGATCGTGTTTTATTGTACATAAGTTCATTAGGGCTGGGAACCTCAGGGTACCTTGATACCGATACTGTAAAAAATGTCCCACCCCTAAACTTCATTGTACGTATTCACTGTAACATTTGACCATCTTTTTTTTCTTGATATATCTGGAAAGGCTGACATATTCAAGCATGAATGTATGAATATGTAGGCGTTACTGTGTTCGATGGTGGTCGGAGAGGCTGTAGGTACGATCTGGCTTCCATGCAGTGACGTAACATACTGTAGAGAGGCCCCAGTGCCAATTTTCCAAATGGGCCCCCCAAAATGTAGCTCTCTCAGTAAATTTATATTTTATCGCATTTTTCAATGAATAACTATAAAAAAAGTCTCTTTGCAAAGTTGTACATAAGGCCTATTTTTTAAATAACTAACTATGGATTTTTGTATAAATATTTAAAACCTCTAACACGATAACCCAAACAGAGGTTACCACCATTAGAGAGTGATTGTGGAATAGATAAATATTGGACTGTCACGCATCTTCAGGTTATATTTCATCTTCAATTTTTCATAATATTTTCTGACCGAGAGCAGATATAATGAATTTAAAACCACTTTGATATCCTCTTTTTGTTTTGTTTTGCAGCTTACATTTCTATTTCAGGTCTATTACATTATTCCTTTGTTTCTGAATCGAACTCAATGCCTGATTATTTTCTTCCGGGGTTCTTCCAATTGTTGCTATAAGAATAATGGTATTTCCTTCTCACCCCAAAGCTGTAGTTGTTTGTACTGGATCTTTGTGATTTGTGATTCTTTTTGAGTGCAGCTCTCTGATCTGTAGGGCTGTTTATACACTGCCAAAGCTCATGGCATTGCTTCAGAGTGGGGGGGATTGAAGGCATGGTATTTCCTTGTTTGGAGAAGTGGAGAGGAGCAATGGAAGATATCGAGTTAAAAGTGGCTGCTAATTTCCTCTAGATCAGGGGTGCCAAAGTTGGCCCGCCAGGACCTACCAGAATTTATGGATACTAAACCCAATTAATTACATAGGCGGAATGTCGAGATTCCCAGTTCAGCTCAGAGTTGACCCAATGGTTGGCTACATTATATGATCAGACTTGACTGTATTGGTAAATGAATAAGTAATTTATTTTTATTTTGGTCCCCTGAGGAAAAAAGATTGGGCACCCATGCTCTAGATAGTATCTTCTGTGGTCAAGGGGTTTGAGTGCCAGAATCATGCTTGGCTACTTACCGTTGGTGGAGGTCTCCCATGGCAACATAAATGGTTTTGATGTCCAGCCTGGCCAGCCGCGACTAACTTTTCCTGTTCTATACAAAGTTAGTAGTCTAGTATCTCAATTTCAAAGTTTACTGATGGATCGTAAACCGATCAGAAACACCAGACATGATTGTAAACCACACCACTGCGGCTCGTACACGGCTCGTGATTGGTCCGTCCACAATAACCACTAGAAACAATTCGCTATGACCAATGGGGCTTTTGACAAAAAAAAGGCAGGGCTTGTATACCAGGCTAGTAGACCCTAAGCAAGGGATGTAAAATCTTTTGTCAATGAGAACCATATCAGAACATGTAGAAGTGATTGAGCTAAAATGAGATTGGGCCAAAAGCATTACATTTTATTTATGAAGCTGGAGGCGGAATTCATTCTTGCAAGTGCAATGACTGGCTGCACTTTGGACATCAGCTCTTGGAGATCTATGTAGGCGTTTTGATGTCCCTTAACAATTGTGGCTCCTTTACACCATTGTTTGTGGACAGTAGTGGCTCAGGTGGTCCACTAACTCATACTGCCATTGTACCCATGGGACGAGACTCTTTGGCCACCTTTCCTCTATAAGATACTGTGAATGTGCAATTGTGCTGGTAATTCTAGTGTCGGGCATTACAGCCACAATGTGTGGGCTGTCAGTGGCTCAGCAGTAGAGCGGCTGTCGTATAGCTGGAAGGTTGCCAGTTCGAATTCTGCTCTAAACTCTGTATATTTGTGTTGTGTCCTTGGGCAAGACACTATATCAATTCTAAAAGCCTACACCAGGTCTATATCAGGATTTTATCAGGACTGCGAGAGGTTTAAATCAAGTCTAGACCAGGACTTCACCAGAACTAAGACAGGACTAAACCAGGTCTATATAAAGAGAAAACTGAGATTGTACCAAGACTAAACCAGGACGGGCTAAAACTAGGCCTAACTATACAAGAGAACTAAACCTGGTTCTGCTAAACCAAGACTAAACCAGGACTAAACCAGGACTAAACCAGGACTAAACCAGGACTAAACCAGGTCTATTATTGGCCGATACCGATATTGGGACGATATATCTGTGCATCCCTAATTATTAATGTCTAATGTCTAATCTAATGCTGCTCTTAATATACAGGAAATAAATTTGCTGCAAATTTATATTAATAAACCAAAGTATTAAACTCGCCTTTTCAATCAGGTTCTGTTCATTCACTCTCTAGCTGCAATATTCAGTTTTCGCACCAACAAAATGATTTTTCAAGCTACTTTTTATGTTCCCCGCTAACACTCCGTAATGAGTTTGGATTTAGCTGGAATCCATTTGCTCATAAACAATTTCCTACCACTTTTTTTGGTCCAATTATGATTTTTTTTCCCCCTGATGCTCTTCCCAGTCTGGGTCAGATTCAGCGACGGGAACCATGGCAACGGTCTCCCGCGGCAACCGAGATGGAGCAGTCACATGACCGGCGGATCAACAAGATCAAGATGGAAAGTATCTGGCAACAAAAAAAAAAAGTCTTTGGTGGAAGGAAAAAGATTTGCATGATTGTCATAGGCTTCAAGAGAATGTTCATGTGTGAGAAATGGTATTATGAATTTTCAGAAGGAGCTGGACGATGTGGACAATGCAAGATATAATAATTAAATATGAATTAGATTGTTTTTATCCGAGGTCATAAGTTTGCTTGACATTTGGGTTAATAAGTTATAATACGGCAATGCTTAACAGGCATTTCCACCATGTACCATTTCAGTACATTTGATCGATTTTATCAACACTTTATATATATTTATTGAAATTTTGAAATACAAAAATGACACACAAGAATATAACAAAAACCACAACACACAAAAAAACACCCAAACCCCTTGCTGTCACCACAGTTACAAGATG
>JAVQKC010038623.1:0-10220 GCA_036025475.1 Philypnodon macrostomus
AATGCAGCTTTAGGGAATTTTCTAAATTTGGCAAAAACATTCTTCACAAACATCCAGACAAATCAAAAAAGTGATTAAGGTGCCCGTTGGTAACAGTTGTAGCAGACGTACTGGGCAGACATACGGGGCAGACGTACGGGGCGACGTATGGGGCAGACGTACGGGGCAGACGTACGGGGCAGACGTACGAGGCAGACGTATGCGGGTCGTTTTCGCCGATATACACTTTGCTGTCGGGGACGACAGCACAGGCCTTGTTACATATTGAGTTGGGTCAGTTTATTATGTTTGGCAGATTATCACATAATGCAGAATAATGTGGCTCTACAGTGTGTAGTAGACTGTATTAGATCGTAGTGATCAATCTGAATATGATCTTCTGAATTTAAATGCTCCAAATTATGTAAACTTCAAATAACAAACATTACAAACATATATAAGAGGTAGAAATAATTTAAGACACCATGGCTTATTATAATGCCTTTTTTGGGTTAGTTAACTCAACAATCTATAACTCTTATTAGAAGGAATGCATGTTTTCTTTTTCAGTAAAAATGCTTAAATTTTCTCTAGCACCCCCTTTCCAAGAGATTCAACCTACGCTGATAACAGAAAAGGAGGGGGAGAAACGATAAAAATGGTTTGGAGATGTGGAAGAAAAAACAAAAACAATCCAGGGCTGTTTTAGATGAGGAAACATTATAACATAATAGAAAGCTAACAAATGTCAATGAAGTTTAATATATATAAAAAAATTATGACTGCATCCTACTTAAAGCAAAACAGACATGACAGCCATTTTGTCTCCAGGGCTGCAGGTTCCACAGACAGTGCCAGAGGAGATAAAAGACTTCACCTTTCTCCCTGGCTGTCTGCCTCATTCGCCCAGACCCTCACTCACTCGCCGGTGCCGGGCTGGAGCGCCAGATAAAACATCCCCTCTGAATGTGGCAACGGTGAAGAAAAATGACACCAGGTAATCAGAGTGAAGCATTAGCAGTCATTACTCTGTGCTGTCAGTGCGAGATGAGAGACAAGACACCGAGCACCTCTGCATCTCCTCTGCAGATTTCAGCTTCTTTCTGTTTTTCAAAGTCACGGTTTAATGCGTGAGCTTGGTGGATGTGTTTTTCTGTACTTGGTGGAAGGTGGACAGCTTGAAGTGAATTGGGAAATGTGTACGCTGACCTTGAGTGGAATGAAGATTGCTTCTACCAACACAGGGTCAGGCTGCTGCAGAGACAGATAAAACCGGGAGAATTAGTATCTATGGCTTTCCATACAGGCTGTTTGCAGTGCTTTGGCTGAGGAATGTGCCTAACCTTTTGATATAAACAAACACCCACTGTATATTTTCATACAAATACCTCTGTAGAATTGTCTTACTCTACTGTATCTAAAAAAAATAAAGCTGTTCACATTAATCATGTTTCACCATGTCTAGTGACTCCACTCCAGCTTCAAGGCATAAATGATGACTGAAGTTGCATTTCTTCCAAAATCTCGGACATGAGGTTTTCAATGACATCTTGTAAATATGAGTATATAATGAAAAATGAACAGTTTCAATAGAACATAGGGTGCACTGCATGAACCAATAAACCAAAAGATTGCAATCCAACTCAAACATTAGGCCTCATGCATGTTGTTCTTAGGAGAACTTTAAGAAGACTCTACGTGTGATTCGTGAAGAAGAGTTCTTAAACAGACATATTCTTCTTAACTGTGTTCTTAACTTACGTTTCTCTTGCTCCTCATTATCATGGTATTTACAGAGAATTATCTTTACTATGCAATGAGACATGGACCGCCCTCCCAATGTCCATATATGGATATGAGACTGGGGTTTGCGAGGTCTGCTGCAGATCTGAGGCCTGTCATGCTAAATTGATCAGTGATGTCACAACTTGGTCAGTTCATGTTGTGTCTAAAGTTCTGATTCACCCTTTACTTGATCAGTACTCCAAATCATTATTTTTTCCTTAACTGCTCATATAGACCCTTTAAAATGTTTGTCATGTTCAAAATTCCTGGAAAGGAGGCGACTGGAGCAAGAGTGAGTTAACTTTACTAAAAAACTAGGATTTGTGTGAGGGATAGAATAATTCTAAGCATATAATGAAAAAAACTATTGCAACATCAACATTTCTGTAAAAAAAAATCAAGAATTTCCCCTACTAATGTGTACTTTATACATGTGAGGTACATTCACCAACCAGGCTCTGACATTACCTACATGTAGCAGAGTGGTTGGTATATGTTAAAAACATCTTAATTTTTAATTAATTAATTACATTATTGAATTAAATTTTATAGGTATAGCCCTATATCACAACACAAACAAAAGGATATCCCCTGTTCTTAGACCCTCCATCGTGGTCAGGGAAGAACTCAAAAAAACAAAAACAAAAAATTCAATTGCAAGCAGTGATAAACCCCTTGCAACCACTGAAGGGCACACATCAGAGCACACATCAGAGGGAGGGCCACATCTCCAAACCCTATAAACTTTTATGTGATATATTCAAACTCTGATTGTAATACTGTAGGGGGAACTAGAGAGCCCATTTTTAAGATTCCTGATTTATGTCCAGCTCCTCCATATGCACAGATGCTTCATTGGGTTAGTCCAAACGCAACAAAGTTTGTAAAAGTTACAGGAATTTTATGTATTACAAAATGTTAAGAGCTTGTCACCACCACATGTGACTTCCTGTGTAGATAGGGTTTGTTCCCAATTTACCTTCAATTCTACATTTTGGATATCTGTACCAAATTTAAATTGGCTAGGAAATTTTTGCTCACCATTGACTTGTTTGCAACTTTGCGGTGATGCTATGCTAATACAGGGCGTGGTCCCCAGTTTAGTTTTTTTCTTTGTTTCTAACTGAAGAGTATGAGTTATATAGTTTGTTTACGTCTATCCCTGTATCAATCAAACTGGTAAATGACACAATCTGAATGTAAGGATATTGTGTGAAATACCATAATGTTTTTTGGTTGGACTGGCACATGGGTGTGTTTTTGTGTTGTTTCTGTATATTTGTCTATAGGGTTCACAATATGTTATTGTGTTTGTGTTTATTTATGTATGTATGACCCTTTCTCCAAAACAAATTTCTCCTTAGGGAGACAAGTAAAGTAAACCTTGAACCTTGTTATGGAGGTTTTAATGGCTTCTTTGTTAAAAGCTCATTGCGAACACACCCAAAGACCTACGACAAATCTTTTAAAAACTTTTGATTTCAGAGATGTCAATGAGACTGACCATGTTTGGAGCCTGTCAGATAAAAACCCTAGAACTAATTTGTTAAAGTACAAAGGCTAATTTTTGGAGGCCAAAATGTTTAACCAAGATGGCTGACTTCCTGTTGGGTTGGCAGCTGGTTACAAATCTGACCAATATGATGGCAGTGATCTCAATAGTGCCCTCTATAGACTGAATGTAGTTTTTTTTTTTTGCCAAAAACATCTTTTACATCAGACAAATCAAAAAAGCCAATCAGCCCATTAGTATATTCATCATGGTTTGGGGACAAGGCCTGTACAACATAAAAACCCTTACAAATTGCACAATGAATGTCCAATTAATATGGCAGTTGGTGCCAAACGACCCCCTACAGACTTACACTGCTTTAATAGGGCATTTGGGGCTGACGTTTGGGGCAGCTTGGCTGATATACACCTTGCTCTTGGGGATGACAGCGTGAGCCTCATTAATTAGTAGCTTTGTTTTGTTGATGACAAAACATGTGTCAACATGACACATGGGCTACCAGGTTTCTTGAGGAAGCATCTTAGAACAAAATTGAGCAAATTAAATCACATGGTAAAATGCCACTAGTATCCTTAAAATATTAGGAAAACAGTTGCCTTATAAATACTATGTAAATAAGAGAATGAGTCAATGGTTGTATGTCAGTGTGTGGCTGGTCATTGTCCAGAGTATATCCCTACCTAAGTTTGATCAGCTGTAGCCTGCCTCTGTCCTCTCTATTGGTGTGAAAAACGCTCTAAATTTCATCATATTTTAAAATTTACACTGAGTACGTTGTGTCTACAGTACATCTCTGTCCCTCGCTAACTCGACTTGGAGCGGCCTGGAGCAATGTGTGGGGCAGACACACACCGACAGTCACCTGGCCGCATGTCGTGTTTCCCCTTTATGATAATGTTTATGATAATGCAGCAATGTGAGTTTCCCGAGAGCCGTTAAAAGAGAAACAGTAGCAAATGGAAACAAAGTCTTGAAGCAATCATAATGTTTTTTACCTGGACAATCAGTGTTTTAATTTGCTTGATGTTTCAGAACAACTTTTCACTCATGCAGCTGCGCCATCTGTCAAAAATAGACACCGCAGGGACGCAGACATGCTGCAGACCTGACGGAGCTTGTGTAAACTGACTTTCATGGAGAGAGACATACGTGTGATATGACGGAGACGCAATGGATTCAGTGTAAATTAGGGGTAAGGTAAAGTTTTTGGCCCTAGTGCTACAATCCCCTAACAGTAAGTGTGAGAATTTGAATAATAATAATAAATACTGTTTTAACAGGTGTTAAAGAAAGACATTGACTTGTAATAAACAGAAAGGATTTCTATAAAAAAAAACAAATAAAAATAATAAAACAAGAAATAAATACATATTATTCAATTATTTATTTTGGATCTTTGCATTCCAAGATCAAATGTCACTCACTGTAGGACTTTCATCCTACCTGCGCTAAATTTGTTTATAGTGGGGATCAGGCCACTCTTTGGACCAGGCATCTTTTATCAGTGGCTCAGACAGCTGTAGCAACCACCAGGCTGTAGGCCATCATCATAAACAAGACAGGTGAGGGGCAATTGATTGGATTACCCATATTGGGGGGAAAGGGAGAAAAATAAACCAACAAATGCACCCCCATCTATAAAGACAAGTGAGGAGCAATTGATTTAAGGTTTGAGGGAGTCTTAAAACAGCAAAACCACCTTCTTCTCCTCTCCTTCTGTTTTTGCTGCTCAGCGAGATTGTCAGCCGCCGTCTGCAAGCCCTTCATAGCCGTCTTCAACTCATTGATTTAATTTTGAGCCAACTGGGCCTCCTCCTCTGAGCTCCACACAATAAAGTTGTGGGGCAACTGGCAACACACTATTTTATATTTATATTAACACAAAAACAAACACCTTCTGAAATTGAGTGCGCTTTTTAAATGGTGTGTACATTTTTGCTTTTGTGTGTGCTTCTGAAATTGTGTGCGCACCTCTGAAATGTGTGTATGTGTTTTGCCCTTCAGGGCCACCGTAGTAAACCTTTACAGCCCAGTCCTGGAGAAACAGCAGAAATAGTATACAGGTTTCTCCAAATGCACACAGACAGAAGTGAGTCCTAGAAGTTCCTCCATCCCCGTTTCTCAAATGGAAGGATTCTTCGAAGCCGAACCACCACCTAGTGGTCCAGGTCATCAAAGCCGTGCAGGCAAAGTGCTGTTCCAATTAATTTAAGTCCCCACGTCCTCCGGATCTGAAGTTCTTCGTTTGGCTAATTTATGAAGGATGCTAGTGTGGATCCTTCAAAGCCAGTACAAATCAGTACAAATTACCCACAATGCACTTCTCCTTCTTCTTTTGGGTTTTTTGGCAGTTGGTAAATTTAGAGGTACATTCCCACCACCTGCTGGATTATTCTGAACTATATTTAAAATGTTTACCACAGTGCTCCACTTATTCTTCAATAAAGTCTTGGTTGGTTTTCATGTTTTATTTTAATAATATGTTTAATAACAAAGGACTTTTATATTAGTGTGTGTTTGATTAAACCGGTTTAGAAAGAAAGCAGTGTCAATCCCTATATATCTTTATGTATCAGGATTCATTATATTGGCGAAACGACGATATTATGGAATCACGTCGGTGCGCATCCGCATCCAACTGTCACCAACACCTGTATCAGACATTGTGTGATTTCTAAGGGTTTTAATAATGTTAACGAGCAATTAAGAGGCCTCGCCCCCAAACCATTACAAACATGGGAAGGGTCTGTTTGTCATTTTTGATTCGTCTGGATGTTTGTGAAGAATGTTTTTGCCATATTTTGTAAATTTCCCTAAAACTACATTCTTCTTTCAGTCTATAGGGGGTGCTATAGAAGTAACTGGCATTGTTCAGATGTGTTCAGGGCCGGGGGGTAAATAGGTGTTTCAGGTTTGAGCCTAATCGGGCAAAGTAAAGGTCAATTCAAAATGGCCGACTTCCTGTTAGTTGTAGGGTGGGGTCATTATAATATTTTATGTTGGGTACACTGTGGAGAATCACTGTACCAAAATAAGTGTGTCCAGTGTCCCATAGGGTTCATAAACATGGGGGTGCTATAGAGGCATTCTTTATTTGACCTCTGTAATGTGCCTATGTACATTTAGTATACAATTGCCCGGACCAATGTGCCAAAATTCACGCAATTTTGTTTATGTTCAGCAGTATTATTGGCTCAATAAATGTGCATCAAAACATTAATTTGGGAATTATTTAATTGTCATTAATCGAAGATGTACCAAACTCGATCTGTTCACAGTTTTGGCCCGTAATTAATTAATTACGAAGAAGTACCCAAATCGATACAGTTTGGCGTATTTATGGTATGTACCTGTGAGCAAATGTTGAAAGTGATCCGGCAATTCGTTTTTGAGTTATCTCGTTCACAGCAAGGATCTGTGGACGCGCACCGACATGATTCCATAATATTGTCGTTTCGCCGATATAATGAGGCACAAAATGAAAATAAATGCATATGAATGAAATACAAAAGGAAAGAAAGTGACACTGGAGAATTTTAATGTTAATGGGTGTAGAAGTGTTGTAGATTCAGAGAAGTTTGAATTACTTTATTAACTGATTACTTATTAAAATTTGCTTCCATTAAATGATTTGATCATGTGACATGACGCCATGACACACCAGCACCTCCCAAACATGTTCCAAATGGAGCAGATTAGCATGTTAGCAGGACTCCAATCTCCTTTCGTTAGAGAAACAGGGAACGTGTCACCCCTCTGACCACTCCCAGTCCTAATTCTAGGCCTAATCCAGGGGCCACCTCTCCCTGCTCCACATCTATTGGACCAGACATGCTTCTTTCTCTGTACCAACCCATCCTCCTGCAGATGGAAGCAGATTATTGAGCAGGCAACCTTCACTTCACTGCCTCTACTCCAGCCTGCGTCCTAACAGGAGCAGACATGAAGGACACAGGACTGTACCACTGCTGATAGGCTTCCACTAGACTGCTCATCCTGCTCTAGTGGAAGCCTATCAGCAGTGGTACAGCCCTGTGTGCTCCATGTCTGCTCCTGTGTGGAAGCACTGTAAATGTTAGAGCACTATCTACAGGACAGAACTCGATAGAACCACATGCTATGGCCCATTCTGTATCAACACCAGAGTCAGTGAATCAGGCGTTACCATAACATTTGTTCTGTATATTTGTAGATTATTTGTTGTCCACTTTTAAAAATTGTATCAACTGTAATAGATGTCCTTGTTTGGTTTATTGAAAATGTTATAAACTAATATATAATTAAGATCCCTATAATCTGATGAAGAAGTTCTGCTTTAGTCACTCACACACATTTTTCAGAAACTAACTAGCTAACTAACTAGGCCTACGCTGTTGTCCCCAACAGCAAGGTGTATATTGGTTAGATGGCCCCATACGTCTGCCACTACTGGCACCAACGGTGAAATAGGTGTTTCAGGTTTGAGCCTAATCGGGCAAAGTATGTGCAAGTTAGATGCTGTCAAATATACCTGACTTCCCAATTTCAAACCAAATTTGCTGACTTCCTTTTTGTTGTAGGCTGGGGCCAAAAATAATATTTGATTACACTGTGGAGAATGACTGTACCAAGTTGCATTGCTCTCTGCCAAAGTAAGTGTGTCCACAGTCCCATAGGGGTCAAAAACATGGGGGTGCTATTGAGACATTCTTTATTTGACCTCTGGAATTTGCCTATGTACATTAAATATACACTAGCCTGGATCACTGTGCCAAAATTTGTTAACTATTTAATTGGCAATTGTAGAAGTACCAAACTCAATCCAGTTCAGCATATTTATATGTACCTGTGTGCAAAAGTTGAAACTGATCCGGCATTGCGTTTTTGATTTATCATTCACACTGCGGATGAATGTGATTCCTAATATCATCTTTTCGCGGATATAAATATCAGGTACTGCAGCTTTAAGTGCTGATGGGAGATGAACTGTAACATATATTTGGACTTTTACACAAGTAATCATGTGTCATCATCACATGATTAGTGTATGTTGAATCATTGAATCATCTATTGGGTACATCTGTGCCCAACCCACTCCTACAGATCAATGCCTGTAGAACATGCACATCCCTCCCGTCCATTCTCTTCAGTGTGTTTCTCCAGGTTTGCAGAGGCAGGGGATTAGAACTGTAGCCTTCAGTCTGGTGGTTTGCCTGTTGGCTGTCGGTCCAGACCGGCTTTGAGTGAGTGCACGCTAAGTCTTCTCCACTGGGTTTGAAGAGTCCGCATTCCAGATGGTGAGAGAAGCTGCCAGAGAATTAACAGCAGCACCAACCAGACAAACCACTTTCCGAAATGTTACACTTTGATACGGCACATTTAAAGTTGCAGTACCTAATTTTGTGCAGGAAAAAAGCCCCCAAAAATGTCTCTGTTTGAATAATTGAATGATGCACCCTTTCCCCTTCCTCTCCTTCTCAACCCTCTGTCTATTTGCATGGGATTAGCATTATCTGGGGACCTTATGTGATTTATGAATGAACCCCCTACATCTGACTTCAGTGTGGCGCATTTGCGTGGGATAAGCAAAGTCTGATTTTACTGAAATGACTGATTATTGGAGCCGTGTCTATGGATAATCGCAGCCGCACTACACTCACACACCCTGTCCACTGTGGAAGGGCCCACAGTGCTCTCGTCTCTAAACCCTACCGTTATCATTCGTCTGTTTTTATCAGTGTGTAATTCCCTGTCAGCATGCTGTTCTGAGTCACTATAGGGAAGAATACCCGCAGTGTTTGTGTGGTGCTGTATCCAGCCTGGGATAGATGAGAGGGAGCCCGGGGAAAAGGCGGTGACTCAGGAGTCAGGAGTGACTCAGTGCTACATCTGGAGACTGTAACTGTGTGCAGAACAGGGGCTTAGTTTAGTTATTTTAGTCCACTTGTTAAAAAGTTATCTCTGCTCCTGTGTGAACGGGAGTGCTACTCTCAGTGCTGCGCCACTTTCCCACGCCCCTTCCTGATATTTTTACATATTTGATAAGAAAATAAACAAATTAATTCAAAGAATATTTTATTAACTTGTTTTAATTTATATGAGCCTACTGTCAACCCGGTATTTGTTAGCATGCTGCTGGGGTGTTATTTAGCATTTAGCATTTGCTGGTTTCTGGAACTATTTGTCCAGAATAACAGAACATTTTGTGACTTTTAGCCTTTGTCATTTTGCTTATTTTGGGCTAAATTGTTCCTTTACAGCAAACATGTCCTAAGTAAGGTCATGGCACTTGGAAGCTTAAAAAATTTAATGTATTGCTCTTGCCCCTTAAAGCTGTAGTCTAGACAACAAATTGTTTAAAAAAATGCTGGACCAATTGTGTTACTTTGTCTCTCCCCAGACCTCTACAACAACATCCAATAAGAGTCACTCAAAACCCTTGACTACTATTGGTCAGGGCTGTATCCCACAAATTCTGATTTGACGTTGATGTAGAAGCCAGGTGAGAAACTGAAGTAAAACAATAACTAAGCCTGTGCTGTCGTCCCCGACAGCAAGGTGTATATCGGCGAAACGGCCCCATACGTCTGCCCCATATGTCTGCCCTATGACTTTTTTTTAATTGTCTGGATGTTTGTGAAGACTTTCTGAAAGTTGAAAAAGGGAATCTGGACAAGGTTTTGTGAAGACTGTTTTTTCCAAATTTTGTAAAATTCCCTAAAACTACATTCTTCTTACAGTCTATAGGGGGTGCTATAGAGGTAACTGCCATCATATCAGTCAGATGTGTTCAGGGCCGGGGGGTCATTAGGGATTTCAGGTTAGAGCCTAATCGGGCAAAGTATGTGCATGTTAGAGGCTGTCAAATATACCTGACCTCCCAAATTCAATTCAAAATGGCCGACTTCCTGTTTGTTGTAGGGCGGGGTCATAATAATATTTTATGTTGGGTACACTGTGGAGA
>JAVQKC010038624.1:0-14197 GCA_036025475.1 Philypnodon macrostomus
GAGGTTCAGGAGCAGAAACCACATTAACCAAGTATGAGAAATATTTTAATTGCCTATTATTTTGCATATAGTCATAATTTTCATTGTTCAGTGAAATAGTCCAAGAACTCAAATAGACAGTTTTTTCCTTGAATGTTGAATGTTTTTGTTGCTTTGCAAATCTGTGCTAGTAGACATAACAAACTGGCAAGGAGTGGCTGTGAAGCTGGACCTCTTATACTGCCATTGATTGTAGATGAGATCCAGGTGAGCCTCACTGCAGCTCTGAGTAGCCACGCCCAAACAGGTGAAGACATGCACACAGAAAGGAGGGGGAGCGGGCAGAGAGAAGACCGCAGACTATGACACTGTGGTTGAGCTCAGTTGGTCGCTCCTGTCCCGTCGAATTAAACTATAGAGGCCCCAAAAACTTTAAAAAGGAGGAGTCATGTGACATCCTGGGCTTTCTGTCTCTGCAAACATAAACTATTATCACAAGAACTTTGACTTTTGGTTTAATAAACAGAATGCTCCCCAAATGCAATATAACCTAATAGTTACCTTGAATATACTACATTCATGATATCTTGTAATATCACTCAATATTTGTGTAATATCTTGGCATATGAAGACCAAGAGGCTTTTTTTTACCTAAACATGAAATAAAACTTTTCTAACCCATCAAGTGCCTTTAGTTTCTATCTATTTGATTATATGACTGACTCTGCAGAGGTATATGCAGTGAATATATAGGCACCTATCCAGCCTAAAGACATGATTAATGATGGATACGGCTGGGTTAGGACTCTGTGAATATCAATGAGATTTACAGAGCTTCAAGAACTACAGTAAATGATCATCATAATGTATACCAGCGGTTCACAAACTGTGGGACGGGTACAACTGGTGGTCCATAGGCTCTTGTTAGTGGAACTCAGGAGTACTTTTGCAGTTCAAGCTGTGATAGTTTCATGTATGTCTGTTCTGGGATAGTCCTGGTTTTAGTCTGGTTTAGACCTGGATTAATCCTGTTTTCACCCTGTTTTAGTACCTGTGGACCACTGATTAAGTTTAGAACAGATTTTGTCCTGGCTTAGACCTGGCTTAAGTAGCCCTGGTTCATACTTACTTTGGTTTAGTCCTTGCTTAGTTGTGGTTTAGACCTAGTGTAGTCCTAATTTAGACATGGTTTAGTCTGGGTATATAATGGTATAGTCCTTGTATTAGCTCTGTTTTAGTCCTGGATTAGACCTAGTTTATGTCTGACCTGGTTTGGACCTGCTTTAGTACCAGTTGGTCCTTGATTTAAGTTTAGACTTAAAGGTCCTAAATTGTGTTTTTGTGCACATTTCAGGATCTATTTTGAATACCATTTTACATTTTGCAACATCAAACACACAATAAATATCTAATATAAACTGTTGTTATAAATTGTTGCCGAACACAAATCTTCTCCAATCAGATGTGTTGTTGAATGGTGGTGGAAACAAGGCTTCTCTGGGTGCATTTGTTGACAGTGCAGGAGCAGGCAGGAGCACTTCATGGTTTGTCCCTATTTGTTACATCACTTATTGGTGAATCCCATGGTGAATCTGTTTTTAGCTCTTGGAGGGGACTATAGCTCAACATAATTAATTACTCAGACATGCCCTAATGAAACAAAACACAACTCGGTGTATGTGTTTGAGATAGAAACATTAGAACATGGTTACAAGCTCACAAAAGTCAATTTAGCATAATATGAGACCATTAACTTCCTGGTTATATCTGTCTACTATTAACATGTACAAAAATGTGAAAATTATGCAAAAATATAAAGAAGCAGGACATGTACAAATACTTTTGTTGCCATTGTTCATCTGTTCATACTGTCATCATGTTCTTTGGTGGATCCTTGTTGATTATGGCCTCTATTGAACTGTAGCCCTCAAATGGGATACTGAGGCTTAGTTCACATGGAGACGTTGTTTCAAAAACGTCTCTCGTAAGGCAACATCATTTTAGAACATATCAGTGTCCACACGGGTTCACGCAGCACCACGTTGGAGGTGCCGTGACACGGCTGTGAAAACACTTGTCAGCTCCATGTTTGTTGCTATTGTCAGTGCAGAGGGTTATAAGAGCGAGAACAAGCCACAACAATATCGTTTCAGAAAAGAGGAGTATTGATTGTAAATGCAGAACCGCCATTTTGAAATCTTTCCACTCTTGGACATGGGTTAAATCGTTTCCAGGCTCTCAAAATGCCAAATCCATGTGGATGAAACGCCTATACGATAAAATACTATTGTGATACGTCCAAGCTCGTCTCAGTGTGGGCAGGACACCAATCGGCCATAACATAGTGACAGGAACCTTGATTATGTGGCTGCCATAGCAACATCACCACAGTGAGTAATGGAAATATTCAAAGGTGTGTTCAAAGCAGAGAAAAAAAATCTTTAAAGTGAAAACAGATTCTGGAAGTCACAACGTACACTAGTATCAGAGCAGCTAATAATGTTAAAGGTCCTATATTTACTTTTAATCACATTCTATTGATGTTTCTACCTCAAACACATGTCCATATCCTGCACTGGCAACAAGATAAACATTATTGCCACCACCATTAAACAACATATCTGATTGGAGAAGGTGTGTGTTTGGCTGTGAGATCCCAGAAGCAGTTCAAAGTGGTTGGAGCTTTTATGAAACCCACAGAAAACCGGCACAAATGGTTTGTTCCTGTCTTGAAACAGGTGAGGCAGGTGTCTAATCAGAGCGTTTCTCCTCAAGTCCAAGTGGATGCCACAACAGCTTGTTTTAGATAAATATTGTGTGTTTGATGTTGCAAAATGTAAACCAAATGGTGTATCCAAAATAGGCTGTGAAATGTGCAAAAAAAAGGCAGAATATAGACCTGAGAAAAAGTTTGCCCAAATACAAGTAGATGGAAAAAACCTTTGAATACAATTTGGATGAAGTTTCTGTGTTTCCAAAAGGTCAACAAAATTTTATAAAAAACAAAATAACATTTGAACAAATTGAAAGTAACCTTAATTAAGTTCCAAAAAGTTACTCAAGTAAATGTGACTCATTACTGCCCATGTCTGACAAGTATTAGGTGATTGGATCTTCAATGGTCTGGCATGGGTCAAATGCACCTTATAAAACGAAAGAAGCCTGAAGGTGTGGATGGAATATCAGTGCTTTGTGTCTCCACTGGTCACTTTGATCTAACAGGTTAATGTTGCTTAGTTGGTGAAGGTAGTCTTTATTTTTTTTTACTCATTCCTGAAAAGATTGGCCAGTGGTTCTCAAACTTTGGGGACCAGTTGTGTTACTCATGCTGTGCCGTTAAGTGTTGGTTTTGTTTATTGAGACCTAGTTCATTCTGTGTTTAGCCCTGGTTTAGTCCTAGTTTTGTACACTATAGGCCCCTTTCCACTTTGAAGAACAGGATGAAGCAGAATGGGACGGGTCTTAGAAGTTAGAAGTTGTCATTGGCGCTTGACTGACAGCTTAGGCTAGGTTTCTGGAAACTCAAATCCTTTTGGCTAACACAAATCAGCATTCAAAAGGCATAGTGGTCTTTAGGACTGAACTTAGTACCCACTATTACTTCATAGAACAGGACTAGGGTATCAATTTTATGAGTTGTTCTGTCTCTGGACAAAGTGCTACAAAGACAGTGCAGGGCTCATGTTTATGGGGTCCTCCTACAGCGATAAAGACTAAAGAAGTGCTGCTAACATACTGGTGCCATATCCCACAGAGCAGGTCTAGACTGAACAAACAATAGACAATAGATACACTTCATATCCTCCATAACACACAATGGTGCTTTGAAGACACAGTAGTAAGCACTTTCAGGACTAAAGTGTGGGAAGACTATTAGCATGTTGTTGCTGAGCAGCACCGCATGTTTAACAAAAATGAAAACCTTTTCAACAAATACTGTTCTGGTGTGATACAGCGCTCAGACACTGGAGGTCACAAAAAGGTAGAGCCAAAAAGGATTCCTCAAAGATGCAAATACTAAGCTTCACAAATCCAGAAATGTTTTTGACGAGGGAACAACATTTTACAGTAACATAGGGGAAAAATTTACTTTGGCCTAACATTGGATCTGCATCTCCTCATTCAGCTGGATGCCCCCTCATAAAGACCTCATCCATCAGTCCTGGACACATCTATAGCCTGTTCGTCCTGGGAGTGGATCCCTCCATCATGTGGTTCTCCCTAAGGTTTTGGAGTTTTCTGACCGTGATGGAGGGTCTAAGGACAGTCCTTTTGTTTGAGTGTTTATTGATTGTCTATTCACTTTGTTTATTGTCTGCAATGACATTGTTTATTGTTTGTATACATCTCTTTTTGTGAAGCCCTCTGAGGCAACTTTGTTGTGATATAGGGCTATACAAATAAAACTGAATTGAATTGAGTAACTTTTTGAATAAATTGTCCTTTTTAAGAGATTTAATTCACCATAGTTTTTACTTTTACTGGAGTAATAAAGTTGAACGCAAGAATACTTTTCTTGGTCTTTTGTAGCTTTACGTGAAAAAGTTAGAAGATCTGGAAAATTTGTTTTTTGGGCCTTAATTTGTTGAATTATTTATTTATAATATTTTTTTTCCAGAAATATACTTTTGTTCAGTCTGATTACAGCATAATGAAGAAAAATATAAATAGTATTATTTGCATGAGAAATTTGTACCTGTACTTATTTGGAAGTAACAGTATTCTTACTTGAGTAAAATGATGTCTGCCCTATCCACCTTTCACAGGCAATGACGTGAGATGTGACAGCCCCACTGCGCCTTGGCATCTCCGACAAATTAATCACACTACCCCAGTGATTGCCTAAGTGGGGTTCGTGGTCTGCGAAGGTCCTGCAGATATCACTTCAAGCTATTTATAGAGAGTGTTGTTTTCAGTGTTTTCAATAGATTTTTTTAATAAATATATTTTTTGGTTTGGTATTTTGACAGAAGATTTAGGGGGGGCCAGGGGCAATTTTCGGATATCGAATGGGGCACTCATATTTATACGCTGGCATGGTAGAAGAAGTGTCTTGCCCAAGGACACAATGGCGGCATGAACCAACTGGAGGGAGAATTAAACCTTCAACCTGCTCATCAGCAACACCTAATTCTGCTTCATTTATAGAGCAGCAGCATCCAAGCCCTGAAAAAATACCTTCCCCAAAAGCACAGTTTGTGTCTGTGGAGTCAATCAATACAGAACATGAAAACTCCCAGAATCCTTCACTCTCAGATGCGTCTCATACACCCGTGGACATGTCTCTTAGCAACCAGGAGAAATAATAGAAACAGGGAAAAAACAGGCCATGTGTCATTATCTTTGAGTGTTGTTAGATTGTAAGCTTTAGGGTGGAATATTTACAGATGGATTAATAATAATAATAATGCATTAGTCTTATATAGCGCTTAGACATTCATGCATTTTTCATTCAGTCCTCAGTCACACAAACATATTCAATCATAGGCAAGGTTAAGTGTCTTGTCCAGGCCCTTGATCCTCTGGTTGTAGGACAAACACTTACCCACTGCGCCACTGCCGCCCCGTGTAGAAGTAAAAAGTAGTCCTCCAAATACTATTTCCAAGAGTCAAAAAGTAAATTGTTTACCGATATTTACCGATATTTCAATCACCAGCTTGATTCCGATATTTTGTAAACATGTTTTAATAGGCTATGTTTTATTATTATTAATCTATAATTATAATAATTCTATAACTATTACAATAGTTTTACTTCATATTGTCATCTTAAAGTTGGACTTATTGAACTGGCTTTTCTTTCTCTGACTGTTTCTGAACCTACAGGTTAACGTCAGCCATCTGTATAGACCCATAGCAGTCAATACCTATGTTGGGCTTATATATATCTGTTCATCACTAGTGGAAATGCTACTTAAGTAACTGTTTAAATGTCATGTGAGTTTTTTTGTAGGCACTTTCAAACAGAACATTAAAAAAGGACTTTTAAAATATTGCAAAATGTCATATTTCAAACTAAAAAATAGCTTAAAATAAAATGACTTATTTGTACAAAAACAAGAAGCCCATTTCACATATACACTGTGTTGAATAAAGATCCATTTCATGCTGTAAAGTCATCTAATGCATCCTTATAACAGCTCAAACCACTGAGGAGTATCATGATGAATACCAAAAAATGTACAAATTTGAGGGAAAAAAAGTTTTTTAAAAGTTTCAGATTTTCAAGACATGGTCAAATCCAAAGAGGCTCAAAGTGATCGATAAAAGTGACTTCTAAGTGAAAATTGAAAACTGTACCATTGGGGAAACTTTAGTGGTCAGTCCTGGTTTATACCTTTTATAATCCTGGTTTAGACCTAATTTAATCCTGGTTTAGAACTAATTTAGTCCTGGTTTAGACCTTTTTTAGTCCTGGTTTAGCCTTTTTTTAGTCCTGGTTTAGACCTTATTTAGTCCTGGTTTAGACCTAATTTAGTCCTGGTTTAGACCTAATTTAGTCCTGGTTTAGACCTTTTTTAGTCCTGGTTTAGACCTTTTTTAGTCCTGGTTTAGACCTTATTTTTTAGACCTAGTGATTTAGTCCTTTTTGGTTTATTTTTGCTTCAGATCTTATTTTGACCTGGTTTAGATCTTTTTTTTAAATTTTGTCTAGTCCTGATTTAGATCTTATCTAATTTTGACCTGGGTTAGACATAGTTAAATATTGATTTAGTCATTTTTAAATCATATTTAGACCTGGTTTAATCCTTTTTTATTTAGTCCTGGTTTAGATCTTATCTTATTTAGACCTGGTTTAGTCCTAGTTTAGATCTGATCTTATTTAGACCTGGTTTAGTCCTGGTTTAGATCTGAACCTATTTTGACCTGGTTTAGTCCTGGTTTAGATCTGATCTCATTTAGACCTGGTTTAGTCCTGGTTTAAATCTGATCTTAATTTGACCTGGTTTAGTCCTGGTTTAGATCTGAACCTATTTGACCTGGTTTAGTCCTGGTTTAGATCTGATCTTATTTTGACCTGGTTTAGTCCTGGTTTAGATCTGATCTAATTTTGACCTGGTTTAGCTCTGGTTTAGATAATTTGACCATTTAAATCAATCCTGGTTTAACCCTTGTACAGTTCTGCTTTAGAACTTATTTAGACCTGGTTTAGACATAGCCTTAGCCCCCATTGGGCCCCTCCAACTCCTGGGCCCCTTTTAGTTGCACTGGTTGCACTTCCTGATGTTTCACCCCTGTTTGTAAACTCCAAAAGTTTCTGAAAGTCTAAAAATCCATCCAGAATATATCTCCTCCTCACAGTTGTATTTTTTATTGTTTTATTTCAAAGCTTAACAGAAATGGAAATGACAAGTGTATCGCTTCATAATCTTGTATATATCAACCTTCAACAAGCAGAAACCACACAGACAGACCAAAATGAGTCTCTCCAATGCAAAGCCTGACATTACCTTGACACGTCCTCTCACTCACATCAGCAGACTTGTGTTCAGTCTGCCCTCCAAACAGTCATAGAAAATCTTTCATCCTGTAGGAAATACTCTACAAATGGACTGGTCTCTGTAAAGGTCAGGAATAAAGTCGCAAAGATATATTGTTGCTTTTAGATGTTTGAGCAAATGTACATGTTATAGAAGTACATGTTATATAGACATGTGATTATATAACCCCTTTAATGACTTAGAGATCATGGATTTCAGTGCTTTTTGTGTGTGGATGAAACAAAACACAACTGCAGTTATGTTTTTAATGGAGGGAACAATTTTTATTATATTATTATATTATAGAATTGGTGGAAAAGTACATTTTGCTTAATATAGGCCTCTATAGTAATTGTTAACATTTAAAAAAAAAATGCTTGACCAATAGTAGTTGAGTTTTACTTAAAGGGAATCTATGCAACTAATCACTGGTTCAGTCACATTTGTCCTTCACAGAGCACCCCTACAATTTCAGAGAATAGCACTGTCCACAGAAAAAAACACAAAGAATATAGACTTTATATATAGACTCTAGACGATCATGAAGCTACTGTTCAACACAAACACACCAGGTCTGCTCAGTTCTTTATTTCTTGGAGCGCTCTCTGTAAAAGCCTGTTTAAAAGTAATTTGTGGTTTTAGCAACACCTATGACTTGACCCGAGACTTCCAGGGACATTCATCCTAGCAAGGAAGCGTCATTCACCCCACAACAACTCATTTAGGATCACACTGACTCTTTAGTTAAAGTATAAAGTTGTATAGTGCCCCTTTAACTTCCCCCCCTGGCCTCTATACAGTAACATTAAATACTAATTTGTGGGCAGCACTCCACTCAAAAAACAGATGACTTTGTCCCTTCACTATATCCCAGCATTCCATGGGCCTCCTCTCAAACTCTAGACATTAAACTTCTAAAGCTGCTCTCTGGTGGTTCCGTTTGGTTGCCAGTGGAAGCACCTGCTCTGTTATCGTCTGCAGCCGGAGGTAAAGGCTGAATTATTCATACACCGGTTAGTGCTGTGCCCGCTTAGATTAGCGCTCAGAAGTTTACCTCATCAATACGACCAAGTGTGTGGCTCCAACCATGGATTCTGTTAATGAGAAGAGGAGAGGTGACATTTGGAAAGTTATAACACAAGTCCAAAACTTTGAATTGACTCGGCTGTCTGGACTGTAGAGGAAGTTAGACTGGGAGACAGTTTCTATAGACTACCCTTGGGTCTGATATGATTCACACTGAAGGTATTGGTGTGTTGCAGGTGAAGTGTGTCTCTTTGTTTTTAGATCAACACAAATGACCTCCAACCTCCAATTTACCCACAAGACGAACAGTGTATGGTGGTTTGGGTGGGTATAAGAATACCCCCCCAAACCACCATGCACTGTTCGTCTCCGTTCTCTCGACCCACCCTCCCTACTCTCACTGTCTTGATGTTTTGTCTTCCAGCCTCCAGATGCCCACAATAGTCCAGAGGGGGGGGGGGGGGGGTCCCTAGTCAGCTGGGCTATCTACCAGAGACTGAACCCCCATACTGAGTCTCATCTAACCCAGCTCATCATCACCTGCATCTTCTGGCACCACAATTCATAATCCAGTCATCACTTTGATAAACGTCCATTGTTGGTGTGGCGTGGTCCTTGCTCGTGAATATAGTTGTATCCTCAAATATATTCTGTCTTGTGCAACAGAACTCTTCTCCAAGGTATTCACCCCCTTGTCTTGGTCACCATAATAATTTACCTTATTTCAGCCACACATCCATTATTTCACATTAGTTCCTAGCCCCACACCCCATATTACATTTACCTTCCCGGATATTTCCTGATTAAGCGTCACTATCTCAGTAGATGAACGTATATAATAAATTATGGCATTCATATACAATGAAATAATATTAGGTTAGCTGGCCAGGCTAAACTGAAGAATGTGAAAATGTGAAAAACATTTAAACTGAAAGTGCATTTTGAATAAAGCCACAGCACAACACACTTTCATTTGACAATCATCTTCACAAAACCCACCACCGGGCCACCTAATCCCATTCTCCCAGCATGCTTAGCGACCTGCCATTGCTCAAACGGCAAACTAATACGGTTCTTTACGGTGCACTTACATCCATCAAGTGCATGAGACGGCTGCCCCATCTCGCAGACACAACAAGGTGGGCGTTTCGGAAAAATGACGTGGATGCTAATTGGATTTCAGCTGGATGCCTGTAATACCAAGGGACAGGTTGGGAGGGGGGAGATACGCCCGTCCAATTAATCATGGAGTGCACTTATGGAGAGCCAAATGGAATTTCCTGCCAGCTCTTTTGTTTCATTAGTTTATACGGCCCTATGGAGAGAGAGGAATATGTGGAACATGAGGCACATGTAAAACAGTCAGAGCTGGTTATGCAGCAGACGAATGGACAGGAATGTGGGATAAGTTAAAGGCAGAAGGTAGAGTAAGAAATCATTTGACTGAAGAGAGAGTATTGTCACTTCAAAAATAATATCGCATAAGTCAAAAAGTACTGGGGGAAAAATCAGGTTGAACATAATGCCAGGGGTGTTTTTCATTTTTAAATTAAACTAAACCTAAAAAAAACAAATACATTTCAAATCATCTCACTTTGATACAACAAAGTTATGTGATTGAGTCTGCTGCAGAGGTGGTGATGTAGGAGAGGTGTTCCGCTGTTGAAGGAGGGTGAGATGGTTTACCGCTGAGGTGGTGATGGAGGAGAATGAGATGGTTTACTGCTGAGGAGGAGGTGATGGAGGAGAGTGAGATGGTTCTGCTGCTGTGGTGGTGATGGAGGAGGGTGAGATGGTTCTGCTGCTGAGGGGGTGATGAAGGAGGACATATAAAAGATGCACTTCTTGGTTCACTATTTGATTGTCATGTAACAGACAAAACTTCACATGTGATTTACCTACAGACGATAGACCTTTTCATGTTGCCGTTCACAGCAAATCCAGTTTCCTTTAATAACCTCCGACTAATTACCGACATGTGGAGGCTGAGAACATATATTGTACTGTATGTTCTCAGGATGTCCTTGTACTCCAGGCCTTTAAGTGTACTTAAAGAGACATTGATGGCTGTATGGGAACACTTATAAAGCACATTTTACAATCTAAATCAACAAGTTCAAAAGGTTGCTCTTAATTTTTTTTTTTACTTTAAAACATCTTTAGTCCATGTTTATAGCGTTTTCAAAAGGTGCTAATTGAGCTGGAATGAGTTGCCAGAAACGGTGATCATGAACGCAAAATGATCTGTATAAACACGTCTAGACATGAATGACAGTCAGGGTGCATTTAAAAGTCAATGGCTTAGAAAATATTTCTATTCTATGTCAAAAGGCTATTTGAAATAAACCGTTGACAGGGCCCACACTTTGGAACAGATTTCCCCTCTATGTCACATCAGCTAGATATAGTGTTGGAGCCATTTTTACATTCTTCTATGTACTTTCTGCCACCATGTGGCGCTGTAGCTTAATCAATGCAAGCACCTACCTGCACCTATAAGGGGCTAATAATGTGCATACACATGTTGCTAATTTGGAGGTATAAAGTCTTTTGACTTTGGACTAGTGCACTGTATTGTGTATTTGTGTATGGCTTTGCATACGCCAATATACATTGGAACACAACAAGCCATGGTTCCTCTTTTCCCTTTTTAAGCAAGCAATATCTTAGCACACAATCAAACCACAGTATATACAACATTATGAATCAGTGTGTCAAACAGGTCTTTTTTTCATATTAAAAGCAGTCAAGGCTGAGTACAGTTTACCGTCTATTGTTTTGGTCGAGTGAAGGTTACCCTCAGAATCCAGCCCATTGTCTCCAAAAACAGGACCGGATCCTGGTCGTTGTTTAGGGCCACAGCTAGCTGGCATTTTTTTGGTTCATATAACTTATAATATAAACCCTATATTAAGTACTCAAATTAGCTCTAAAATAAAATTGTGATGAAGGGTGAAAAAAGAGCACATTTTGAGGTGATCAGTTTACTATATCGGCAAACTCTGCAAAATTGAATGCAATCAACGAGAGACCAGACTAACATCTTTTTATGGAATAGGAAATGAGTTAGTTGCGGCTGGCCAGGCTTAGTATTTTGAGATCATTTTGAGCACAATAAATAATAAATGATAAATGGACTCCCCTACTTTAGTCAAAGTAAAAAGTATCTTGCATTAACAGATTTAAAAGGATGGTGCTGCTTTGAGATGAGCTCGAGATGAAAACAGAACAATGTGTGCATAACCTTCAGAGTCTGTGGGACACACCATGTAGCCAAACACATGCGGCTCACACTCAAGATAATGCATATAGAACAGGAACATTTATCAGAGGAAATGTAAAATGTGGTGAATTAATCAAACCTGTCATCCATTATACTCAGGGCTTGACGTGAACTATTTTATACACTGGCCACTGTTACAGGTTTTACATAATTTAGTATTTCAATTTAGAGTTAAGACATTCATTTGTAATTTCAATGTATCAATCAATGTGCCTAATCAAGGTTAGGCATTGCAAAATGGGGCTTATAAATAGGGACCCAGACACCAAAATACATATATAATACAAGAAAAAAAGTAGGCTATCAGATATTCAGAAATGACAGGAAAAGTTGTCCTGTTTTGCTTGTGTGATATTTCTTAATGTGTAAAAAATTATATGAAAAACATCAAACGGTTGAAAGTGGATATTGTGTTACTATAGCCAAAAGTATAATGCACTCACAAGACCTGTATAAATGACAGTATGCTATATATCCATGATGGTGGCTGCCTGGATCACATTCCTTGTGAATATGGGCCATAGGTGGAGAAAAATCATCATCAAAAAGAAATTAGGCCTAGATGTTATATTCAGCCAGTTACTCAGTAGATAGAAAAGGAGGACGTCACATGTTTTACAGCAGGGACAGAGGTTTGATACCAGGGAATAACTTCAAAATGAACCTAAAAATAAAAATGCTCTGCATTTAAAGACTCAAATAGAATAGACTATCAAGTGGTAGGTCCAAGTAGAAAAATTTGCAGAATGGAGTTAAAGAATTGCCCATAAATTGTTGTTGTTCTGTATAGTTTAATTTCCATTCAATCCATTGTATTTATTTATATATCACATTTTTCCAATGTGCTGCACATAACAAAATTAAATACACAATTCTCTAAAACTCTTACTTGTAGAACAAAAACTAGTCAAAACTAACTAAGAGCAATAAATCTCTGTAATTTATTTAAAGATTACGTAATTATATGAATTTTGGGCTACAGGCTGACGCAGGACGACTCTCCACAAACAGGACCTGATATGCGCATGCGCACAGCACCAAAACAAGGAAGTGACAGAAGTTCCAAAATAAAAACACTACAAAGGCTTCATTCACCTTCTATTTCCATGATTCATCTCTCCCAGTACCATTTTACCTCTCACTGGGCTTCAGGCTAAGGTAAGAGTCATAATGATGGCCTTTACAAAGCTACGAAACAACTGATAGCAGATTTTTGGTGCGAAGAACTGATTGCTGATTACTAGCTAACTTCTAATCAGCTAATTCTCTGCTAATTACAGCTATCATAAAGCAAAAATAGGACAGGATAAAATGTTTAATGAAACGTTTGCAAGACCTTTGCTGAAATTGTTAGTCGTTTATAGTAAATCTCTGAGTGGCGTTCTCTATGCAAACATTATGCTAATTAGCTATGTATATTAGCTTTTACATTGACGTGTATAGTGCTATTTTATTATTTTAGCTGGGATGTGTTACATAAAGAAGCAGTTATTGTAATTGTAATAGTATCAAAAAGTAGCGTTAAGTGTCATAAAGTAAGGGAACATATAATAAATAAAATACTCAGTTTAGGTAAACTGACTCTTAATTTTATTTTGTAAGATATCCATTTAAATTATTATTGAAGTAATTATTATTCTGACATTGTTTGTGCGAGACAGTATATGTAACTTTAAACATACTCTTGTTAAAAATAATTTTACAAAAACTATAGGCATGCCACAAAAGGTCTAGGTCCAAGATTGGGAGGTCGGGGATTATGTTCTCTCTATATATTGTTGCTGGATTACACCACACAATAGCAAATAATTTATTCAGTTTAGAACTTTACTCTACATTAACAACTACAGCAATATGTGAAGTTACATTGCTGTTAATGTAATCTTATAGCTGGGAGGATGTAAGATTTGTTTTTCCATTTTTAATCACCTTTCTTAAATTAAGCCTTTGTAGAGCAATACAACTCCAGCTGGTCCCATATTTTTACAGTATTTTGATGCAGTTTTAATTAAGATTATTGTAAAAATTGTTTAAGAATCAAAACGTAAGTCTAAAAGAGGACTAAAACAAGACCAAAGTAGGAGTAAATGAAGGAAATCATGACAGGAATTTGAAATACCGTATTTTCCGCATTATAGGGCGCACTGGATTATAAGGCGCACTGTCAATGAATGGTCTATTTTCAAACTTTTTTCATATATAAGTCGCACCGGACCATAAGGCGCATTAAGCGAAACAAAACAGTCAGACAAGTCAGTCAGTCAAACTTTATTAAACGCGTTCCCAATAACTCTCAACATTGTTCAAACGTTAATGGGCGTATTCACAATAACTCTCAACCTTGTTCAGTTGTAACATGTAAAAAAAAAATACAGTCTGATACCGTTAAATCAAATGTTAGCGTATATACTAATATTACGGTGAAGCA
>JAVQKC010038676.1:0-12192 GCA_036025475.1 Philypnodon macrostomus
TATGGTATGCACCTGTGTGCAAATGTTGAAAATGATCCGGCAATTCGTTTTTGAGTTATCGCGTTCACAGCTAGGATCTGCGGACGCGGACGCGGACGCGGACGCGGACGCGGGCGCGGACGCGCACGCGGACGCGCACCGACGTGATTCCATAATATCGGCGACACGCTGTTTTCGCCGATATAATTATGGTGCCATCAGCCACATTTTCAGATCTATTACTTTTAAAAGGTCCTATATTATGTTTATTTATATTTTATCTAGTCAATTTTGGATACATTTAGGTGACCATTTTACATTTTGCAACATCAAACACACAATATTTATCTAATACAAGCTGTTTTGTGAAGCTCCAACTTTTGGTTTTTGGGGATTTAAAAAATCCAATCACTTTTGACCTCTTTTGGGATATAAACAAAGCCCAACATAATACATGCCTGACTGAAACAAAACAACTTTGGGTATGCGATTGAGGTAGAAACATTATAACATGGTTAAAAGTTCTGAAAAAGACATAATATAGGACCTTAAAGCAAAAGTATGTTGTAGAGATTAACACCAAAAAGATCTGATATCTTTAAATGTTAAGATAATGTATGGTTTTCCTATTACCTCATCTCTCACAACCTGATGCTTGGCTTTTGTGTGTGAGTGACAGGAGGATCAGGGGGAAGCGGTCCCTTGTGGCCGCATTGTGCTAAAAAATGTGAACAGAAGCCTCACTTAAGTTTCTTTCCAGACCACACTACCTCCTTTTCCATACTTTCCCACACTTGTCTCCCTGACTTTACATTCCCATCCTTGGTTTTATAGTATATATTAGCACATCCTTCAACACATCTCAAGTGACATTTAAAATAGTTTATATCAAGAGGCCATGTTGGTCAGTATGTAAGACAGACTATTTAAAACTGTGCAAATACACTTTGAACATGTTTTGAAGGCAGAACAGAACATAAAAGAAACACTATTAATGGCAAGATTAAGGAACAAGCCACAAGCCAGTGTACTCTGGCCCAAGATTGGGTAAATGAACAGGGTTGTGTCAGGAAGGGCATCTGGAGTGAAAACTCATTCCCAATCCAAATGCAAATCACTGCACAC
This sequence comes from Philypnodon macrostomus, assembly GCA_036025475.1. NCBI lineage: Eukaryota > Metazoa > Chordata > Actinopteri > Gobiiformes > Eleotridae > Philypnodon > Philypnodon macrostomus. The sequence continues at coordinate 1,105 of JAVQKC010038676.1, forward strand.
CAAAAAGTGGGTGATTTGCTGTTGATCCCAGAGGGAAAAGCCAAAAGGAAAGAATAAGTTCAACAAAGGAAGTAAATGCAAAATATTGAAATACAACGAAGAGATGGATGCCATGTGCTTTTAACATCAGTCATGCTTCTTAAAGTTGAATCTGTCGGCTCAAATGAAAGGGAAGAGGCTGGAGACTGGAGGTGGTTACAATCACACAAAACAACTGGGGCAAAAGGAAATGTAGAGGACTCTCAACAAAACAATAACTTGCTAAAATGTAAATATTGTTTTACAAAATTTCACAGCCTTTAGATACTCCACAACAAGACAATATGTTGGTTTGTTAAGTCAGAAGCCACAGCCACATGGTATTAGGAAGAAAAGATAAGATGAAAAGCTGGAGGAGCGGCTGCATCTGTGCCAGCGAGATGACAACAGTAAATGTAGTGTTTGTGTACTTGGTCCTCCCAGGGAGAAAATAATGGATCGTTTGGCTACAACGGAGGCCTTGAGGTTTACTCCTCTGTGGGAAAATACAAACTTGGACCATGCCTCTGGGGAGTCTTTTATTCTGCACAGTCATATTGTTAACTAGTGTCTGCAGCACCACGGCCAGAGGGAGGATGGAACAGGACAGGGGGGAACTAACAGTGTGATAAGCAAATTATAAACTTTGTTGAAAGAAGTGAATTGATATGTAGAAGCAAAAATAATGGTTTAAAGTCAGCTCACGGTTAGTAGATGAAAAATCTAAATGTTTATTCATGCATTTGTCTGTCTGGCATTAGCTTTAATAGGAGACATTAGGGTAAACCCTTGAGCAGCCTATAGCCACTGATGAAATGATATATATAACCTCCTCACACTACGTGGCCTTCAAATATACTTACAAATGATCTCTTTATTTTTTTTATCAGTTTATAAAATACAAACAAAATAAACAGATTTTCCTCAAACATGCCAAACACATTGCACAGTCCTGTAGATTGAGAAATACTGGCTAAACAGCACAAATGTACATGTGCTAAATATATCCATCCCTGTCCAAAGAGTAAATTTATTATATATATATATATATATATATATATATATATATATATGTTTATTCAGGTGCACTCACACCTGAGGACCATACGTCATCCTTCACTACAAACAGAGCAGCACTTCTGACTCACACTAATCACTGTGGAGGAAGCTGCTCAAAGGAGGAGCAGGTAAAAGGAAAAGTAGTAAGTGTGAGGCCCAGGGGGCATTTCAGTGAGCAAGCCCAGACATCATGATCTATTGTATACTGCTTCTACACAAGAAAAGTGGAAAGACATTATGATGACTGTGTGCTCTATCGACGATCTTAATCCCTTCATCCGCAAAGAGGTGCTTGAGCTGGGGTTATTTGTTCTATATACGACACATATACACTCACAGACCAGTTTATTATATGGATCTTAAAGATATTGACACATCTCCTGACATCTCCTGCCGCCTCAACCCACCTTGTTATCAAGTGAATTCAGAGATGGTCTTTTGCGGACTTAGATGTAACGTGTGGTCAAACCAGTCTCTGACCTCAAGCAATTATGCCCACACAACTGCCGCTCACTGGATATTGTGTCTTACAATTGCACCAACAATTACACTATGTTCAAAGTCACTTCAAGTACCTCACTATCCCAAAGAGGACAAGTGAGAGTACATGAAGCAGGCGTGCTGCACAAATTTGCCAGCTGTTTCAAAAACATCCAGCATCAATTCATGTGAAACATAACATAAGAACAGAGGATTTTTCCCAAGAAAGTCCCAATGGAGCAACACTGTAGCCAGTGAAGCAAAATGGCAAAAGTAAACAAAGAAACTGCCACTGTGATTTGAAAACTCAATGCTAAAAATGGATTGAAAGAAAAGCATATCACTATCATTCATTTTTCCCACTCAGTAAATTACGAATTTACCACCCAGCCCAAATTTATGTTCAGTGTGAAGCCTAAGTGATATTCAATACTCCTACAGTCTCTCCAACCAAGTACTACCGTTTTATCCTTGTAAAGCCCATTCAAACAGTTTTCTATGAAGAGAAGAGAAGCAGCCAAGCAACATCCCAGTGGTCTCCTCAGAAGCCTGTGGCGGCACATTTAGACCCGGGCTGAGCTCCAGAGACGGCGCAGTGCCATACAGCTGGTCTGGCACATGCTGGCTCCACTCACACACCTCTCTGTAGTGTACAATGTCCCACTCATTATTGGTGCTTTCACTGACGCACACACCTGACCCGCACAAGTAACCTGAGAAGTCCCAGGACTGCTACTCAACAGGGCTTTGAGAACGCACTGTGATTGGGTTCTGACTTTTTAAAATAACTTTATCCTGTCTGCTGCCCTGTACTGTCCTACTTCTTTTCAAAATAAAAGTAAAAATGTGGTAGTTTTATTTATCATGATCTTATCCATCATTTAACTAGAATGGTCAGCAGAACACAGGTGACAGGTGGTCAGGTTTTCTCAAGACCAGACGCAGAACAAGAGCAAGCAGGTTTGAACAATTAGCATTCATTATTTGTTATTCAGAGGTGAGGTCTAAAGCAATGTGCAAGTATAATTGATTCAGTTAGGCCAAAGTAGAGATTAAAGTTCTATAATTACTACACACACAGCCACCACTAACATATTTACAATACAGCTCCGCTGGAAACTGCCATTTGTAAAAATATTACGAACTCTATTTGGTAGTGCAAATGTGTATCACCGCACTGTTAACAGTTATAATATGTTGTTATTTGAATTAAATGTATTGAGGTTTCTGTATTTTTTAGGAACACTAAGTGTTGTGAAATTGAACACCACTGCCACCTAGTGGCAATCAAATATATGACAACGATATTAATATCAAAATCTCGAGCTAAAGTTATCACATTACCGCCACATACAATGTGCAGCAACATCTGTAAGCAGTATTTTATTTTGAACAAAATTAGTTGAATGGTTTCTTACTCAGATCCTCAGCCAGCTGGACCCGACGGCCGGTAATAAGCTGGGCTTTCTTCTCAAAGTCTTCCCCAATGTCCTCCAACACCTCTTTGACATTTTTTTCCAGCCGACGCACTACAGTGACCACAGGCACACAACCAAGTCAGTTTTCACATAATATTATATTACATAAAAGCCTTGATTCCTTACCCTCAGTATTTGTGAGCTGCTGCCGGAGAGTGTTGGCTGTGATACCCAACATCCTCTGGATTCTCCAAAACAGTACCACATCATTGCACTCCAACTGAAAAAAACAGACACTATATTTTAACACAACATAAACAATAATAATATGTTTAACTGCTTTTGCTCCTCTCACCTCTGAGTCTATAAAGTGCCTCTGGTAATAGTAGAAACCTCTCTTGCACAGATTACAGTGGGACAGTGCCTTCTGCAAAAAGTGTCGCCGGTACAGCTGATGCCACGTGTCCTTAATCTGCAAGAGTTAAAGAAATAAACCAGTTAAAAAAATGACTATCTGTGTAATCATAATTCAAAACAATCTCTCAACTAAAACTCAAGATCTAAAAATGTAGGTGTAATCTCACCAGCACAGGATCCACTTCTACTGCTCTTGCCTCCAGGTTTTTTCGGACTGTGGTCACTTCGTCATTGGCCAAATATGCAGTGTGCTCGTCATGCAGTTTCAGCAAACGTTCAAGCTCGTTTTTTGTTTCATTACGGATATGCTACAATACCAGTGGAAAGGAAAATCATGAATGGCTAAAGCCTCATTAACAATTAACACTTTAGATTACTTGATATGAAAGGTTTTTTTCTAACCTGCTCTGGGCTCCGGTTCCTCCAGTTCATCCACCTCTCTTTCCAGTCTGGACCCACCATGTCTCTGATAACTGACTCCGCTACAGGAGAAAATAGAAAGAAAAAAGTATGTCTGAAAAACTTTAAATGCTTTTAGGGTACAAATAAGATTGCATTTTATATATAGTTGGCATTTTACAGAATAGTACATGACATACTGTCTTTAAGTCGGGATTGCAGGGTTTCTTCCATGAACTGTATTGCTGCATCCCACTGGGGCTTGTCAGTGATAGAGCGGTCTTCAAGGGCATTGTGCTGGATTACTCGCTGACAAAAAGAGAAACAGCTCATCAGCCGAGGTGCAAACCAAATGAATATCCATATTTGACTCTCCATATTTTGTATAAGTACATACGTGAGTAAATTAAATGAAGCAAAATGATATACTCTCACTGGCCACACTAAATCTGATGACTAGTTTGAGAAAGACAACATTAACTTAGATAACCACTTGTTAGATCATGGTGTGCAGAAGACAATCTCTAAACCCAGGTAAACGCTACTTTTTTTTGGGTGCAAAGTCTACCTAATAAAGTGGCCAGTGAGTGTATTTTAAGCCAATGTCCTGTCTACCATACACAGACAGAATTACTATTGTGTTTACCAGGCTGTCCATGGCTCGCTCGTTCCATTTGTGCTTCTTGATGCTCTCGTCTTTAACAGCCTCCTTCAACTTGTCAAAAATGTCATCCTGGTCTTTGCCTTTGTATTCAGCCATGAAGCGGGCAAACTCGTCCTGCAGTGTCTCCCAGGCAACCTAATGGGGCAAAGAGTAGAAGAGTAGACAGTCATTCAACTTCAGACCACCTCCAACAACACAGCTGAAGGATAGCTAAATATGTTTGTATGAAAGACTTACCTCCAGCGCTTTGTGTGGAAGCTGCTTGTCTGTCCACTGTTTGAGTTTTATGTCTACTGTTGTATTAAAGGTACCGGAGTCCATTGTCTGGGCAGCAGGTAGGTAGATGTTTTCAATCACATGGGTTGAGACACGCTCCCACAGTTTCTTCTGCAGAATGGATTCCCTGTACACATAAAAAAAACACACATATTGTTTTGTGGAACAACATCATGACCTGATAAAGTTTATTGATTCAGAAGATAAATTTAAAAAGCACAATATTTAATAAGGTAACTAGGCCCATGTACGACAGCAAGGTATATATATATATATATATTGGCAAAACGCCCCTTTTTATATTGTTAACAATAAAGAGCAATAATGACAATGACAAATATGGGAAGGATCTATTTGACTTCTTTGACTTGTCTGGATGTTTGTGAATGATGTTTTTTCCAAATTTGTAATTCATATGTAACTGTCCAGAAAAGTTGAAAAAGATAAGGCAAAAACTTTTTCAGTTATTGCATTCACAGCTTTAGGTGATTAATTAGTTAATTAATATTCATTGTAGAAGTACCAAACTCAATCCAGTTCGGTGTCTTTATGATATGTAAATTTGAACGTGATCCGGCAGTTACTTTTTTGAGTAGTTACAATTTGCGGACTCTGGCGTGTAGGTGATTCCATACTATAATAGGCCATTTAGTCCTTCATCACTTGACTGGAAATTGTGATACAGCATCAGTAGCATCTTATTAACAGCTAACAACCTCTCACTCTGCCGCTTCCTCAGCAGTGCGACAATGGAACTAAACAGTCCCCAGGTCCCCAGTGAGAACAGCAGTCCTGTGCCATCTCATTTATCATAAACACATGCTCATATTTCATTAGACTACCCTTTGTTCGGCCGAGCACTCTTTGCTGTCAATAAATGCTATCTCCAATATTGCTGGCTTGCTGCTTGAGGGCTAACAGGGCCACCCTGTTCCCATCCGTGGACCAGTCATCCTATTATTGATCTGAGACAACTGATGGCACGTTCACTGGGGATGGCCACAACACAGCGCATACATCTTATTTAACCACAGATTCATACACATTCATGCAGACATAAAGAGTCTCTTGAAACTGAACAAAACATTTCCACTCAAGGTGATTTTAAAATGTTTAAGCCTTACACTTAGTTTAGTTACACTTATAGCATATTCAATGGGCAGATTTTTGAGTACACCAACAATGAACTGCTCTGTCAAATTGTTATACACTTACCAATGTTGTGGTGTCACTTGACTTAAACTAATCACTTCATCCAAGATTTCATTTTTAGCCTTCTCATACAGTTCATTCTGTAAAACAATATATCATCATTAGAGAAACAAACAGTGGCAACAAGTATCTGGCGAGAGTGTTTTCGGAGATGTTTGTCTTACTCGATCAAGCTCTCTCAGACGAGGATAGTTGTTCTTCCATTCAGTCTCCAGGTTGAAGCGGGATGCTGGTGCAGAAAATATAATTGTCAGATTTCCATATTTATTTGATATTTTTCCTAGACTATAGGCTATAACAAACAAAAAGCTTTAACTAAACTGACTGCCCCTTTCCACAAGTCCCTACCCACAGTGGAGATTAGGCTAATTGCTGCTTTGTGTGGCCACAGAGGCACCAAACATGGTGGATGGAAGTCGGTTGTGTGTGATTTGAGGACTTTGGATCAATGAAGCACACAATAGGCCTATGGGACTTGCAGTCTCTCAGCCATAAATCTCATGTATTGTTAGCAATGGACCGTTGTACTTTCCCTGTTCCAACTTTATTAGACAAGAAGATACTACGTAAAGATATAAACAAAATAAAGACAGGTAGGACTGATAAAATATTAATCAATTTGGAAATGAGTTAAATCAGCCACTGTAGTCTGTGTAATGTATAGCGTTTTTAATATGACACACATGAACATACCTTTGAAGACATCAGCCTGCTGCTCAACAGACTCACTCACCATCTTCCAAAAGCAGTCTGATACTGCTAAACTTAAATTCTTTGTGGTTACCTGGTGGGCCTTCAACATCCCATCTCTGGTTGGATGAGCAAATGCATAGTTAATATCAAAATAAAGTATTATATTTCTGAGCCATTAAAGAACTTGCCTTAGTAATCTGGAATTTTGGAAAAAGTCTTCCTCATAGTCTTTTATAGACTCTATACTTTCTGCACTGCTCCCTACAAGAAAGGTAAGTTAATTCACTTCCAAACAGCAGCATTTATTTAAAATATATCTATATATATTGTGTGTTTTCAATTGCATGATATTTCACCTTTTCCTGTTACTACTGCAAAATAGCCCAGGGCCTTCATGGGAAATAGCTTTCCTTCAACAATTTGTTGAATCTGAAATACAGTAGTCATCATGAAAACGAGAGTATCCTGTTCAATGGGAAGTGAAGAGCTCCCTCTGGTGGAGAAACCTATAAATATCTCTAAAGTCTTACCCTACTTGGACTAGCCAGATTCTTCTCAGCCAAGTCCACCTTTGTGAGGACGAATATGGTCCTCTTGCCCTGAGGGTCCATCTGGCTAACCAGGTCTGTTACAATGCTCCGCTCAGCATCAACACTGCCATCTAGCAGAAAGAGAAAAATATTTTAAAAGCTTGAAGCATTTCAACAGTGTCAGTCTCCATTACTGAAAAATCATACTTAATATACTGCTTTTTTTGACCGCTTACCCTGAATACAGAGGATGATTGCATTAGGATTCTGCATGTAAGCCTTGCTCATGCTAAAAATGGTTTCCTTAGTGTCTGATGCCATCCCTGTTGTCACCGTCTGATAAATGCAAACACAGAAAAAATAAATACAGTACATAAATACATAAATGCACACACGCCATTATTAATTACATCCAATGTCTTACTTACACTGATAACACCAGGTAAGTCAACAAGCACCATTCTTTGAATACCAGGACCTTTGACACTCAAAGATATTGTCTAAGAGATAAAATGACTTTAGTAAAGGTTTGAAGCAATAAAAACAAATATAAATGAAGATAACAATATAAATACCTCAGCGCTAACAGTCTTTCCGTCCTTCACACTCTTCCTCATCCTTAGCTCAATCTCATGTCTCAAAGCAGCCAGCTGTTGGACAAAAGAAAATAATTAAATCATGAAAAGCCAGACAAATTTTGATTTTATAATAATGTATATATATAAGCAGTGAATTAGTGACTTACATCCTCTTCCTTATTAAGGTCGAACTCTCGTCCACTGTCCTTGAACATAGCCACATGGTGCGGGCCTTCACTTAGTGTTACCTACAAAAAAAAATACATTACATTTATAATTGATTAAAAAAAAACATTGAGTGTAAATAGGTCACTCTCACTCTTATCAAACAGACCTTAACAGGGGAACGGGTCATCATTTCTCCAGAGCCCCGGGGAAAGATCCTAGCTTGGGCGATCATCTCCAATACACTCGTCTTTCCAGCGCTCTGATCCCCAACTACAACCACCTGAAACAGAACAGAAGAACAACTATATATTCAACAAAACATCATGGAAGGTTTTTATGTGCAATATGACTTGTAATTACCCTTGGTAGGTGGTCTTGGGTGTTGTAGTTTGCATCATAATCAGACAAGATATCAAGGACTTCAGAGTACAAATCAATAAGGGATTTCTGTAGGAAGAAACAAAGAGTAAACATCATTCTATTTGCAGGTCACTGGTAAAATGTTGAGATCTTGAGATGAATTTCAAAATAATTCCTAACTAAAGTGATGTGTATATTGTTATGCATATTACCTTTACTTTTCGTTGGTGAATTCCTTTGTCATCTTTTTGCAGAACCACTTTTCTCAACTCTTTATTTTCTTTTTCCAGTCGTTCTAACATGCGCTGATACTTCATCTATCAAACAGAAACAGCACGTCAACAATCTGGCCCAGCTTCTGAAGAATCAAATCTGAAGAAAAAGTACCTGAGTACGAAGGAGCTCTTCCTGGAGTTGGTCAATCTTTTCTTTGTCTGATGACTAGAAATTGAGACAAAAATACCCAAAGCATGTTATTTAGCAAATGTAGTGTAACCAGTTGTGCAAGAATGAAATCCGAACACCACCCACAGGTTCATTGCGTGCACACGGAATCAAAATGAACACAGGTGTGAAAAGTACAAATCACAAGAACTAGCATAAATCATCTTCCGAGCACTACAAGAATCTGCTTATTTAAAAACATTTTACATTTTTATAACATGTTACATTACCAATACCAATTGTTGAGATGGTTGATTGGACAGAAGGTAGAATGATACAAACAAATAAGATCAACTAAAGAAAAGGGAGTCTACATAAAACACACAGAGAAACACCATTTATATCATGACAGATTACACTACATACACTGTACAAAGGGGTAGCTGTGAAATATAAATGAGTGATGTGTAGTGCTCATGTGATTAATAGTTGTTATTAGCTTTACCCTTTTCATTTTATGTGCAGCTCACACCATGCAGCAAGTTACAACTTCCCTTCATGCAGTGGTTCCGAGTTTTAATCATCACACTGAACTGCAGAATTCTTTAAAACGTCATCTAAAACAAGGCTAAGACATCCCATGCATGTTTTTGCAGCACTGAAGTACTGAACAGTGAGTGACAACTGTTGCAGTGGTATAAACAACAATAAATACTAGATATTTGCTGGCATTGCATAAGAATAAAAATGCCCCAGGCATCACAAATGAAATGTGGCTTTTGAAGGCAGTAATCTTAATAATACTTTAGTAGTTCTGTAATAAAGAATAGGATACTAACAGGTACTACTTTGTCCTCTCTAAACCTGTTTAGGTATAACACACATTTCAAATAAATGTTTTTATTTTATGAGCAACTTAACAAAAGCTTTTAATATTACTTATATATATATATATATTTATACAACAACACTGCCCACTCTCACTTAGGCCTGGTAAAAAGACTCAAGAACCAAATGTTAGCAAATGTTAAGTTGCTCTCTCAATGTATAGAATTGGTTAATGCCTAGAAGTGCTTGTCTTCTACATTTTGATGGGACATCTAAGTGAGATAGGACCTTCACCTTGCGCTTCTGTTGAGGGGGACTGGGGCTCGGAGGTGGGGCAGGAGCAGGAGCAGGCTCTGGTGCAGGGGCAGGTTTATTATTGGCAGCAGCGGCCCGCCGGACCTCTTCCTCATGCTGCTGAATCTGCTGCTGTATAAGAATGAGCTCCCCCAGCAGACCCTGCTGGGGTACGTCGTAGTGAGAAACAGGCAGGAGCAGCAACAACACCAAAACACTCCAGTGGGCTGCTCATCCACCCAGGCCAAAGCTAAACAGTCTCTTGTGTCACTCACATATACTCTTAAATGTGAACAACTGTGCCTAAGTCATGGTTTACCTTCATCATTAGAGCACACAAGCTTTGAAAGCTCAGTAAAAGTTTGTCAAACTATGTCAATCTAAAGAAGAAGTCAGACAAGAACAAAGATGAAATCAGGGCTTCTACAATAGAGGCCAAAGAGCACAACTCTCCAACTGAGTGTAACAATAATCACTGCTGATCATCCACATCACAGAGATGACTTTTTACATTTTACAAGTATGTAATGGTGTTATTATTTCTATGATCATGTTGTGTGTGTGTGTGCTTTGAATCTGTCAGTAGATGAATTGATGATGATGAACTTAAGAGGGATCAATGAAGCAAGTGAAAATGTAAAGCCTAAAAAGTAAAGGACAAAGCATACTGTACAGCAGGGATAATGAGCTTAGTTTTTAGTCTCCAACATGACAATATGATTAGAGTGAGTTTATATAGGTGCTTTTCCATTTAAAATGTAATCAGATAATGTGGCCATGTTGGAGACCATGATTTAAAAAAAAAAAAGCAGGGCATTGTGTGAAATGTACAGATGTTTTATACACATATACAGAAAAAGTGTTTACAATTGCACCATTGTAAAACAAATCAACAACATTTATGTATACACATAAATGGAACACAGGGAAAAGAAAAAATGGGAACAGATAGAGCAAATAATTATACTTTTTTTGTTTGTTTTTAAGAGAAAGAATAGCTCACAGAACATGTATGTTAAACATAAAATGTACCGTATTTTTCGCACTAAAGGGCACACTGGATTATAAGGCGCACTGTCAATGAATGGTCTATTTTCACTTTTATTATATATAAAGGCGCACCGGACCATAAGGCGCATTAAGCGAAACAAACAAGTCAGTCAGTCAAACTTTATTAAACGCGTTCACAATAACTCTCAACATTGTTCAAACGTTAATGGGCGTATTCACAATAACCTTCAACCTTGTTCAGTTGTAACACATAAAAATTATATATAAACACTAATAATAATAATAATAATAATAATAAT
>JAVQKC010038690.1:0-34978 GCA_036025475.1 Philypnodon macrostomus
CCTATAGACTGAAAGAAGAATGCAGCTTTAGGGAATTTTCTAAATTTGGCAAAAACTTTCTTCACAAACATCCAGACAAATCAAAAAAGTGATTAAGGTGCCCGTTGGTAATAGTTGTAGCAAACGTACGGGGCAGACGTATGGGGTCGTTTTCGCCGATATACACCTTGCTGTCGGGGACGACAGGACAGGCCTAGTTCTAACAATGCAGCGTGTCAGCTTGAGTTTGTGTTACTGTCTTGAACGATGCAGAAATCCTCAGAGCATGAAGCTGGAATGCCACCGAAACAAAAGGGTTTGTCTCCCTAATTTACCCTGACTGAGGAGACCTGAGATAGGGCAGGGGAGGACCAGGTACAATGTCTCTGATGGGACTGACAGCCAGGGTTTCTATATAAACTATAGTGTCATCAGATTTCTGCATGGGCTCTCTTTGGGATACGACATAATGAATGTACACGCAGTAAGACCTGGTTTTCAATAAAGTTAAAGGCTGCCATTTTAAAAGATCAATTTCAATCGATTTAGCTTTTTTCTATTGACTACTCCCATTGATGTCCTTGAGTGATAACTCATTTAACAGTGTTAAGTCACAATAATGAACATGTAAATGATGAATTGATAAATTACCAATAGGCTGATGGATGGGATTGTTAAAATGTCAAATGAAAGTCATCTTAAAAATAATTGGCACCATTTGTCACATCAGTGTTTTTAATCTCTGAATGTACAAACATGAGGCAGGTGTGGGCTGCAGCAGCAAAAAACACATTGGGTGCCACTTAATTAGATACAATTCAGTGAGTGTATCCATATTTCACTAGTAAATGCAAACATAGCTTATACTTCACTGTGTGCACCAAAAGTACTTTTAACTGGGGAAAAGCAGCAGTTGTATTTCTTGCCTTTGCTGCAAACTCACTATTCAGTTTCTGTCAGTTCTTTCAGTATACCTCGAGCCCAAAGGCAGTGCACCCCAAGCTCCACATCATCATGCACAGTTATTTGTTGACAGGGCTCTGACAGAGGCCCCCTGTGCTTCCCATGACTTTGCCCTTCAATCCCACTCCAATTTATCTCCCCTACATCTCGCTGCACAAACAATTGAGTCCAAAGCTATCTCAGTTTCTCATCTGAGGGTTTCTCCTGAGCGGCTATAAACACACCTGCTCACGCTCCGATGGTTATCTCTGAAAATGTCAACATGACGCTGTTCCAGGACCAGCTCAGGAATTTTATCACTGGTTTATACCAATATTTCAGATTTTTATCAAGACCAGGCCCACATACTATGAGCTTATTAAACAGACCAGCCATAACATTATGACCACCCAGCTAGAAAAAAATATGTATATGTAGGCTTTTCTTTGAGCTAAAAATAGTCATCAACACTAGTGTTTATCAACTGAACTATGTAGGGATGGGTATCGTTAAGATTTGATCAATATTACTACTCTTATTGATACTGCTTATTGATCTGCTATTTTATTGATACTCTCATCGATACTTTTCTGTAAGATGATAAAAAAAATACTGGACTGATATATTGTCCAAATTAATAGACTTTGAAAAGCAACTTTATTAAATTATTGTTACACTAACAATATTTGTCAGGCAATGTACAATTATATGCAAAATGGTGGCATAAGATACTACTACTTTAAGTCTACTTTCAGCCTCTTATTATATACTTACAGTTTTTGTTTACAGTGCTTGTAGTGTTTTTGATTTGTTTTCATCTTTTTAATAAAAATAAAATCTTTGATAAACAACACTTTAGTTTAATGCACCACGTTTGTCTTGCTAGGCGTCACACTTGGGCGTCTTTGTCACTTTGGCGATGAGTTTAGACCGATTATGAGAGCCACCGCCCCTGCGTGCTCTGCATTCACTTCAGCCCTTTTGGCTTATTTCACGCTGGCAGCAGAGACAAGAGGGGAAGATATAGCTCAGCAATAGTCAAAACAAAAGTAGGCTGTGGCCGCACTGTTGCCACACTGGGACCATTAAGACTAGAGCTTATCGGTCCGGTCAAACTTAATGACATGGCACTGGGTTTCGGTACCCATCCCTACTGCTATGTTTGTGGAGCACAATTTTATTCCTAATCATATAACTTTTAACTGACACTTTTTACCCACATTTTGAATGTTTTTTTTTTTTTTATAGAACAATATTTAGGCATGATGCTGTATTCACCACTTTGGGTCCTCACCAACCTTTTGAAAATCCTAATTTGTTAAACAGCACACAAGTATACCCATTAGCCTAATTGGCCTTAACCCAGAACCTAGTTAAAAGTCTTATCTAATTAATTGGGGAAAAGGATGCCAATTACTTCCAACATATCTTCATTAAAACAAGTGTCTCGTTGCCGATGGTTACCAATTTCTCTAAAAATGTATTGAGTACCTTTTAAGAACAAATATTAATTAATTAATCTCTTAAAAAACTATTGAACACTGTACATTCATTGTCATTGAACACTGTACATTCATTGTCATAATCTGCATGGTGCCTAAATTTTCAATTCCAACTGTTTAACCCACTCGATTGTTTTATGTCTAAGGTTAATGTCTAAGGTTAAGTTTTGTTATTTTACCACATTATTCACAGACCAGCCTCCTCTAACCTTATTCCTTACTCCCACTGACATGTTCACTGCTAGGAATGCTAATCTTGTTAGCTCAGCATTCCAAGGAAGGTACAGGAATCTGCAGAGACGGACAAACTGCTGCAGATATAAAAATGTGAGCAAGCCACGTTTTCGTGGATTTTCTGGCATGTCAAGCAGTTAAAAAAAGGTGAATGCAGCTAGCTATAGAGAATTGAAATATTTAGCATTCCTTTTCTAAAATGTGCTGGATTAGAAGAAAGAGTGCTGTCAATAGTCAGTTTACTTGTTGGAATAAGTACTAGTAATAGTAATTTTTGTTACTTTGGCGGGAGCTTATCCAAACAACTATGGACACTAGGCAGAGTACACCCAGGACAATGTCACAGTAGTCATAGTTCTGTTTCCTCCTTGGTTTGATGATAGAAGTGTCCCTGCTGGGTTACTGTAGCTGCTCATAATCTGTTAATAGATGTAGCTCAAAGGATTGGCCAACACAGGCAAGAAGTAGTAGAAGAAATAACTAGAAAGTGAACACTAATATGATGACTACAATCTCCATCCTTTATATCTTTAACCCTCTGATATGGCCAATGATGACTAAGGCAGTTTTAAACTAGCTGTTTTTAAGTTGAGTCTTCCCTTAAGAGCCGGGGGCATCAGAGCTTCCTTACATACTGAAATATTGATGCCATGTTTTTCCAGTCTGTGCTCATCATGTAGCCGTTGTCTGACCTCAGCATTGACACAATTTTTTTTAAGTTTTTTTTTTAGATCTCATGCCAAATTTGAGGATTTATTAATATTTATGTCATTTTTAAATCTTTAGTTGATCTGTGCCTCTTCCCTCAGTGCTTTGAAGTCATTGTTTGTTATATGTTTGTATTGGGGGTAAAGAGGCTGATGTTATCTTGCCTTCTGCTCTTATCCTTAATTGGCTTATGCAAATGTTGTAGCTGGAGGGAGAGGAGGAATCTAAAGTGATTTCAAATGATTGTCTTTATCTTTTTTAGTGAGGGTGAAAAGAAGATGAGTTTTAGTTTGGATGCTTGAAGTCTGAAAGTGGCTTCAATATCATTTGGACAAAGTAAAATAGTAAAATATGGTATAAAATGAACCTAAATAACCTAACTACTACATTTATGTCAAGCTACATGATCAATAAAATGCCTCTATACTCAATTGTAGGGCTAGGGTGTTGAATTCTCGTCAGTGGTGTATCATGCAAGCCTCCAGCAGCAGCAGTTGTCACAGGGATTTGGCCCGAGATAAGCATCCGGCATCGGCCATCTTGAACCCCCCCTCTCTGTCTCCTACCTCATCAGGCTGCTCGTTGCTCTGTGGCATCCTGTCAGTTTGAATCATTTTGGAGCAGCTGTCCCACTACGCTGCGGTCCAGTGAGGAGCTGTTAAACCATTTGAGACGAGTATTGGTGGGCGCGTTCCCCTTTCACCCCTCATAGAAGCATGCGTGTCATCCAGGGCTGTCGTCAAACTAAAGATGTCTCTATTGGGCAGTGGACATACAATACTCACTACTCACCCCTATCAGATAGCTCCACTTATCTGAGAGAAAAGGGATAGTGTGCGGCGTGGCAAAGTGGGGTCATCAGATGGTTATCGTTTGGCTAAAGTAGTTCGTAGTTAGTGCTCTCAATCTACTTTTAAAATGGCTTCCTTATGACCCACCTAACACTGCATTTATGAGACAAATTCATATTTTGAAGCTTGTACACCTTTGTGTGGTCTATGTTTGCTGTAGCTTACCTATTTTGTCAATGTAATGACTTTTTATAGAAGCTAATGTTCTATTTTAGCTAATCAATCTCTAACCTCTGGCATTTTCACCCAAAAAACTGCTGCTCGCTTTTGGCATCTACTTCAAACCATTCTTTGTAAACCCCAGACATGGTTGTTTATAAAAATCAGAATAAAACATTTTTAAATACTAAATTCCTTTTTTCATTTTGATTTTTTAGGCCTTTTGATCTTAGCATCAGTTGGTAGCTTAATAGCGCCCAAGCAGTGAATGTGTATTTCTGTAGCTTCCATTCCAATACACTTTGACTTATTAATTGTGACATGTCTGTGCGATCCTTTTTTAATGCTGCCTTTCCAAACTAGGCCTGTGCCACCCATCTTTTATTGCAGGTGTAACTCTGTGAATAGAGCTCACTCCATAAACAGTATACCATCCTTTTAAGGCCCTTATCTTAAACAGGCTTTTAAAACCTGTCTTATCTGCGTGTCCATTTCACTGTTACTGTCCAGAGATACTTTACCTCAGCCTGTGACCCTCTCACCTCGAGATCTTGTCTGGTCCTAAATCTTCCTCTTAGGTTTCTTTCCACCGCGATAATAGGTGTTTTCTCTTGAAATTTGATCTTTATGGCCACCTCCGTGTCTCTGTAGCTGCAGAAGTTGAGAAGTGTCCTGTTTTAGACCTTGTTTAGACTTAGACTTGTTTAGATCTGGTTTACCTGGTTCAGTCCTGGTCTTGATTGTGACTTTGTTTAGTCCTGGTTTATACCTTTAATAACGTAGTGTTGTTTCAGTTTAGACCTGATTTGGACCTGGTTTAGACTTGGTTTAGACTTGGTTTAAAATAGTTTTGTGCTGGTTTAGTCCTTGTTTCTCTAGTTGTTTTTTAGTCCTGGTCCTAAGTCATTCTCTTACTTACAGTATCTTTTCATCTGTGTTTTTTCTTTCTTTCTTGAAATCTGATATTTTATGACCACCCATGTCTCTCTGTGGCAGCAGAAGTTGAGAAGCATAGATCGGTAGGTGTGGGCTGGTGACGAGCCCATTACACTGGGTTTTACTGTCAGCCCGACTTTATGGCGTCGTGCACCTGACAGCCCTGACAGCATCGCTCAGCCTAATGGGGCAATGGAGCAGTCACTCGCAAAGAGGAGAATCCCAGTGTGCAGACATAGGACCCCCTCAGCACTTACCCCGAAACGTCTTTAACCTACTTTCTATGTTCCGAAGATGTATTTTGGGAGACTTTGATTGAAATCCAGCCACTGTTTGGAAAAAGGAGAATTGATTAATATTGTATGATCTCCACTGAAGCAGCTCATCGGGGTGCATTAGCAAAGCCTTTTCAGTAAAGTGCATATTGATCAGTGTTGCTAGAAATCAGTGCCTCACCTGTAATAAAAGGAGGCTTGGCCAGATTTAACATTGAATAACCTTGAAATTGTTTAGAAATTCAAAAATATAAACAGTAATTTGATATTAAATGCAGCATATTCTGTCTCATATGATTAGGACACTAATTAGCAGGTAATCACTCACTAACCAGCAATGTTTCAACTTCCACTAAGAATCTGCCACTTACTACTTAACCAGACAAATCAGAAATCAGAAATATTTATTACCATATGACTGAACAGGTTCACATCATTAGGAGATTGCTGCGGTACTTGGTGCAAACATAAAACAAAAGTTAAGTAGTAGTAACTGTTACTGTTCGACTTAATACAAGTTATATATTGCTGACTATATGGGTTGCCAAATGTAATTTTAATTTTCATTGCTTTACATGCATTTTATATCCATAGCCTTTTTTTTTTTTTATTGCTTGCTATCAGAGATGCACTGATCTAGCTTTTTCAGTCGCGATACCGATCCTGATATCTGGGTTTTATGGATTGATCAATTCTGAATAATCAATGTCCACAGATACTAATGCAAAACTAAAGTACTAAACTTTATAAATAATAAAATACAACTAAACTAAACCTAAAATAGTCTAATAATAATTTAATATTAATTTGTTATCTACAGTGTTATATAATGTAAATGCCACATTATTTATCCGCTTAATAATATCAGCTCCAGCATTGACCTCATTTACTGACCGCCAATCCAGCTCATAAACCTGGATTAAGGACACATAGCCACAGCCAGTGTTGGTTTTGCACTTGCAGGTATTCTTGTTTTGTACAATTCAAATTCAACAGTATTGCAATCTGTTATTTTCTTGTACAAACACAGTTACCTTCCCCCATTGTCTCTTTATAGTTGGATTGCGGGCAGCTGTCTTATAATTTTATCACAAGGGCGTCTTTTCCCTCGTTGCTTCATGTTGGTTTAGTTTTATCTTCCTGTCTCTTTGAACAGCTCTTGGGGAGTTTGGACAGCACTCTTCTCTTATCTTGCTGTAGGTGGAAGCTTGAGCTATTTTCTTTTGCACAAATTACATTCACTGATTCACTTTTGAAGTCAGTTCCTATGTTTATGCGAAGTGGGCGAGACTGTAGCCCTGCATTTGAGGTATATGTAGGTCAGTGTGCCTAGTGTAAACTTGGCAGGCTTCCCCAGACGTGTTGGATCCTCTTCTTGTCTGTCAGTGTCTGGTATGTCAAAACACACCTTATCTCCTCCCGGAAGTTCTCTCCTATGCCCACACTCCAACTGTTTGTCAACACGCCTATCAAATATAACTAGCATGTGCCTTTGGAGATTTTTGTGGAGCGAAAAGGAAGGTAGCAATATAGTCTTGCCTAAATGTAATCTTCCTTGTGCCAAAGATTACCTCTCAAAATAAAAATGTATGTATTAAAAAGGCATAAACCAGGTAACTAAAGACTAGGACTCAACCAGGTCTAAATCAGATCAATATCAGGTCTAAATCAGATCAATATCAGGTTTGAATCTGGAGTTTTTTGGGTCTAAAGCAAATCTAACCGATGGCAAAATAAACCAGGTCTAAGCACTGGTTCATACATTATTGTTTCACACCGGAGCAGGAAAAAAAAACACACAAAGAATCTGGGAGCCTGTGTACCACCA
Organism: Philypnodon macrostomus; assembly: GCA_036025475.1. NCBI lineage: Eukaryota > Metazoa > Chordata > Actinopteri > Gobiiformes > Eleotridae > Philypnodon > Philypnodon macrostomus. Next base: position 7,415 of record JAVQKC010038690.1, read on the forward strand.
GTAGTACCCATACCAGATTTTGAGAACCACTGTGATGGATTGTGATTGTCAGGTAGGCTTCAGGATGCTCTAAACTATATCCACACTCAATCTATTTGTCAACATACATGTCAAATATAACTAGTGTGTGCCTTTGCAGTGTTGAAACCATGGACAGCAAAAAGAAAGTTGGTATTATGTTCAGGACCAGCTAGCCTGGCTATTACTGTGGACTGTCCTGTAGCATTAGATTATAGATCGGTCAAATATACTGCCTACAAAGTGTGGTTTTATTTGGCTAAAATGAGCTTAAATCCGGACTAACTCTGGTCTAAACCTACAATAAATATAGGGATACATGCATTAATGGCCATTACCAACTAAGAAGTTTACTCCAGAGCAGGACTAAACTAGGACCAAAACTGGCTCAACAAAACTCTACCACTAGAAGTACCTCTGCCACATTTTGAGAACCACTGTTACGTTTTTGTGGAGCAAAAGGAAAGTTGGCAGCCCGGTTCTTGCCCAGCTGTAAGCCTGGCACGGACACAGTGGGCCATCCCGAAGCGTTGCATGATAAATTGTTTTAGAAATTTAGATTGTAGAAGAATTGTTGCAGGGTAGACTTCCTGGTGCTGCCGTCCCATCTGCTGCCTGTTATCCCGGTCACACACAGATGGAGCCTCTTCAGGGGATTGTTCAGCTCTATTATCTGAGCAGTAAAATGCACTGTGTAGCAATTCACCAGCAATAAATCAAGCTAACTTTGAGCTAAATCTGGAAACATAAGATCGTATATTATACTGGGCATATTAAGTGGCCTTGAAACTACAGTTTAATGTAGTGGGGATCTTTTATGTATGGTATTTTTATTCACCTTACAGCTTATTGTAAAAATTGTATATGCTTCATAACTAAGATATTATTTATTATACTTTAATTATGAGCAGATGAATAATGTGGATAATTATGACATTGTAACTCACAAATTACAAAAGTTAATCTGATTTTTATTTGTATTATATTTTAGGTTGAATATTTCTGATAATACAAAGTTAGAAAAGATCCAATATCTAGTGAGACAGGTTTGAGCTTAAAGAAAGACCAAATGCCACTTTATTTAGTTCAATGTCTAACTAATATTATGGCCAGTGAATGCATTTGTAAATGGTAAAAGTATGTCTCGTTGCATTTGCGAACACACTTGCGTCTCATGTGGCGTGTTTCTTTGATAGTGTTGACGTGAATGTCACAGCTGTCTGTAAAACACTACAGTCCCACAGCTGCTGCCAACTCTGTGACCTTGTCTAAGCCACAAACTCAATGAGATCCTACTGGAATCAAATGCCTTTTATATTGAGGAGGGGGGCTCTCTTAGTCTGTAGATATGCAGAATTGTGTCATTATGTCAAAATTAAAGGATGCTATTTCTGGATTTACATAGTCCTTGGAAAGTCAAGAAAAGAAAAATCCACAATTTCAGTTCAAAATCTCAAGGTAAAAATAGGTGCACAACTTTCTAATTTGAAGTCAGATGCAAAATTAACATCAAGCAACAGTTTTGCATTAATATGAACTTGAGTCTGCAGGTCCTCTCCGTGTTAATGTGTAATTTGTAAATCTAAAATTCTCCCTGCCTAAGGCCCATAGTTTCTGGTATAACAAGATAAATGAGTGACTTTTGCTAATATTCCTGATGCCATTTTTATCTACTTATCTTTTGAGTTTGCACTCTGTAGCCACCTGCAGCTGGGACACACAGGGCAGCGGTCGTTCTGGGTCACAGATGAAGGCTTTGTCTCGTCTTCATCACAGCCTTGATTTAAGTCTAGTGAAAGATTCAGCCTTTTCCTTTTGGCCTGAGTCCTGAAAGGTGTCTCAGCCCGTTGCCCAGGTGTATCTTTGCTTTAGACGGTGAGCAGCAGCCGACCGGTCCTTAACAAAACAACCTCTGACTTCAGATGAGATAACATTGTGATGGGTATTTGCTGGGTTTGTCTTGGCTCAGTGTGGAGACAGTTATTGATGAGTTTTAAGTGGTTGAGTGTACGTAAAGAATGTTCAGTTGAGTTTTGCTTTTTAGTTAAAACATAAGCTACCCTTGTAAAAGTCAGTTAAGTTTATTTTTAGGAATTGGTTCCTTCAATTGTTGTTGCAGTATCTTTGGGTGAGCGTATATATGGTGTCTAACAGGAACATGCTGACTATATGCAAACCCAGTGAGCTAAACATATTTGGGGAAATCATTTGTGCTTCAAATGTGCTTCTCTTTCTATAGGACAAATTTGAAAATCTTAAATAACTTCGATATGACTATTCTGTTGTATAGTACATTACAGAATGGACTAAATAAGTGGCTTATTATTATTTTAATATGCACTTAATTAGGGATGATGAATACAAAAGTAAAATTAGTGAAAATTGATTTGAATGCCTGAAAAATGCAGATGGTACCACACATTGACACATTCGGGTGCTTTTGGGGTTGCCTAGATAAAGCCAACAATCTTAGACACACAGCTTACCAGCTTGGAAATACTTCTCCAGACCATTATTTCATTCAATAATGCTCTGTTTGACTTGAGCTGTGATGCCACTAAATAACTCCACTGCCTGTCGTCAAATGCACTGTAGTGTCGTTTTGACTCCAGAGATGCTTGAGGAAATGGAGCAGAAGACATTCCCCTCTCTGTACTTGTCCACACCATCACAGATCAAGTGTGTGTGAAAATGCTCTGTCTGCAAACACCACCAAATGCCTGCTATAATAGTCTTTGTGTCTATAAGCTAAACGCACATGACTCTGAATCTGAAGCAGCCATTTGTCGGATAATTTTACGACAAAATAATTCACAGCTCGAAGCATTGTCTAAACTCCAGATTCTTGGTCAAGGTTAAGTGGTCGCCTTGACACTCTCTTAATGAATGGAAAATGCAATAAAATCTTAACGGCAGCTCCTTAGGCTTAGCCTCAGTCATTAACGTTCTGTTTCTCTCTGCGCTGTGTTGAACTCCAGGCCACCGTCAGTGGTTGGCCTACATAGTAAAGCTATTTTATTAATAACAACTATTGTATTTACTTTGGTTTATTGGTTACTTTTAGCAGCTTACAGAATCTTACTTTTAAGTTGCATCATGCCAATTAAATTTGAGATTTTACCAAACAGAATGACTTGGGCTTAGACTCAGATCTTCTAAATAGTTTATGGTATATCCTTTGAGGCACAACGTCCTAGTATCACACAATGGTAAAGAATTCACTGTAACGAATTATTTGTTCCTTTCCCCAGAATTGTACTGACCTACTTTAGAATGCCTTCCTTTTTGACATCTGAGTGAATATTCTGGTCATAACTACACTTCATGTTGGAAATGCTTCTTTGTTGACTCTTCTGAAGAGAATTAGATTTTTAAGAACAATGTATAACAGAAACCAAAAATGAACCTCTTCTTTTCCCCTCTTCCACAGTTATGTACCTCCAAGCCGTTGCAGCCATGCAGTTCACCAAGGAGCCCAAATCTCAGGATGCATTGCACGGCCGCAGTGCCATGCTCAGGTGCGAGGTTAGCGACCCGGCCGGCATCACTTACACCTGGCAACACAACGGTCAGCTTCTGGAGAACGATGAGCGGCGCTTCCAAGAGGGCAGTAACCTGAAGTTCACCGCTGTCGACCGAAAACTAGATTCTGGCAACTTTGAATGTGTAGCATCAAATTTTATCACAGGAGAATCTCTACGATCCACAAATGCATCTTTCAATATTAAATGTAAGTACAAAGTCTTTGGTCATTGCTATGTTTAGACGTGGAGGTTTGAGGGTTACCGTTTCTGAAAGCATTGTGTTGCTAGTTGGATTTCTGGAAGGGTCAATCATATTGGTGCAGCTTCACATATTGTACCTCCACAGTTACAGACCAGTGGTTCCCAAACACGTCACAACAAGAACTACTAAAATAAACCAACCAAGTCAGAACTAAATCAGGAATGAAACCAGGTATCTCTCAGAAATGTAATCTTTAGTTATTTCATCCTCTCTCCCCAGAATAGTCCATAATTAAATTTCAAAGCGTATCATGTCCCAAGAGATTTCAATTATTGATTTTCTGACACACAAACAACTTACTCTACATGGCTTTACCTTCTTGCTTAAATTAATGGGAGATTGAACCGTGTGGAACCCTTTTGACATTCGAAAAGCAATCTAAAGCTCCACCAAACTAAACTCTACCATGCCAATTTGGTCTAATGAAAAAGCTCTTCATTTCCTGAGTACCAGCTGACCGAGTTTCATAATGGCATCAATCGGTGTACATCCAGTTTCTAGATTAAAAGCCTTTAACAAAAGTCACAGTATTGTGTTTCAGGATTTCATGAGCTCCAGGAATTTCCTCTCGCCAAAAGAAACTCAATATTTGTGCCACGACCATGTGTTTCTTGTTGTATCTTTTATCCTTCTGTTGTGTAACACACTCTTTTCCCCATATACTTTCAAAGGCCTTTTGTGTTGAAATTACCGAGCAGTGCGCTTTACCTCATGGCTGTATGATTATTTAGTTTCAGATTAACACTGGCCTTCTTGTTATTGCTTTACGACTGTGGTGCATTTTGCAAAAACTTTAAAAGGAGATGGATAGTTGTAGTTTTGTTAAAGGCTATACATAAACCACATTGAGATCTTGAGTTTCAGACCAGCCATGGGAACGTAGCACACAGACCCATTTTAAGATAATGAACAGCATGCAGAAGGCCCTAAGGAAGCAGTGGTATTGAAAAGCTTTTGTGTCTGACGGAACACACAGTTTGACATCATGGACAAATGAATGCCCTCATCCTTAATTATACCATGCTTTTTATGTTGTTTAGAACTATACGGTTTTGGTATTATCTTTTTTATGGAGCTGGACGCTAAAGATTAGAAATTAGCTTTGAATGACATTTATTTGGTTTTGTAGGTTTGAACTTCATCAAAAAGAAATCAAACAAAGTCTGAACCAGGATAAAACTCTGTCAAAACTAGGACAATATGTGGGACTTAATGAGCACTTTAAAAGAGCTCTACCAAGACTGTGACACTATCTTGCAATTGTAAAGATATAGTGTCAGGCCTAAACTTATCCACACACAAATCATTTGCTCATAAATCAGTTGATTATCTTTTAACTATTTTGCTCACAGAACAAACGCCAGCAAAAACATAACTTGGTGGATGTTTTGCTATTCTTTACTATAAAAAGACTGAAAAATGATATTGTGAGAGCGGTCAATTGTACGGACCTCCTTGAAGCAAACCAAAACATATGGAGAAAGAAAGCTGTGGTTTACCTTCAGTTCTCTGAAGCTTACCCACCAGGACAAATTTGTGGTCTGTTAGTTTGAACTTTGACTTTTAAAAATGATGCTTTCATCAACAAAGGCCCAATACCTCATCAGTTTTCTTCTCATCTCTTCAGGCTGCTTTTAAGTGCAGCGCTGAACATGATCTACCATGTTAATGAATACTCCCATGAAATAAAAAAAAACCAGTTAGGCACGCTGCACCAGTTTCTGAACAGCTAGTACCATAGTGACCTGAAGTAAACCCAATCATCTGCCAGTTCATTTTCATTCCCACACATCAGCAGCGCACACGCCATCCTGGGGTTTTTTCTGGCTAAACATGACAGGTCCAGTAAAACAAAGACTGGATAAAATCACTCACAATAGAAATATAATACTTCTGTGTAATACAAGTGTGATAATAGGATACAAAATACATACCATGTTTCTAGTAATTACACCAATAGATAACTATTAAAATAAATGCTACAACACTACACACTTTGACACTGGATTAGGTGGGCCCTGTGCTTTTCAATCATTTTAAGCTGCTGTGTCCATTCCTCTCTGAACTCTGGTGTCATCATAGCATTTTGCCCATATATGCCCTTTGTAATCTGTGCATTGAAATAAAAATGTATCAGTTTCTGAAAATGTCATTAAAAAATCCCATTGGGTGTCATAGGCCATAATGCCGAGGGGTCCAAAAGGCTAATTATTTCTACTTTTAAAGCATAGATGCCTTGCTCGTATAAGATCTAACCATTCATTTTCATACATTGTGGTACCCTCTAAGCAAATGTGACAAGTTAATAATACATTGCATTTTTGATAAATACCACCCTTGCCCTTCACATCCAATATTAGTGATTCGTCCCAAATAATATCCATTTTCAGCCTGTATAATAAAAGAGGATAACGTGCTTTTACTGTGTTGTTTAGGGCATTTGAAGCATGTGCCTATAATTTCAGTGCTCTTTAGACAAACACTCACAGATGACAGCCCTGAAGACATCATACATTTGGTGGCACAGAATTGACCAGAGGCAGTTTTGTAAAGGTCCTCTTAATGTAATGATTTAGATAAAATATGTGAGAGCTGTTAGACAAGTATCTGTTTAATAAGAGCACACTGAAATATGATCTCTTTGCCATTAACTTGTATGGGAAAAGCATATAGCATATAAATGGGTTAAGTTTAAAATGTCTTTCCAATCTGAAACAAGTTTTAGTCCCGAGTGTCCAGAAACTTGCAGTGCAATGTGAAACTTTGAGCTTAAGATAAATGATCCAACATGAGCAGTATATTCTTACCTAAACCCAGTGGGAGTTTTACGTTTGAGTTTTGATCCTCTGAGGTTGCTGTACAAAGACTGCAATAAAAGTGGGTTGGTCATAAATTATAATGTTATCAGAAATTGCTGTCATGCATTGTCAAACGAGTCCCTGGGGTGGGGCCAATTAAATGAAGTCATCTGGCCACTTTATTAGATAGACCTTGTGCCTAATAAAGAGGCAACAGATGTGGTCTTCTGCTGCTGTAGCCCACCCGCTTCATGTGCCGTTATCTTTTGTGGCCAGACTTGGTTATCCGCAGACCTCAATATTACATGTGCTTATCTGAGCTGATGTTGCTTTTCTATGATCTCAAACCTGTCTCTGATCTCAACAAGGCATTTTGCCACTCACTGGATTTGTACCTCATTCAAACCATTCCCAGTACACTCTAGATCTGGTAGCAAAACATCAGTTTCTAAAATACTAAGAACAAAATCTACTTCTGATGCTTAGTTTGGTCTTCAACAAGTTTGCTTAAATCCATTGGCTTGATATGATAGGCTATTTGAATTCACAAGCAGGTAAACGGATCAATAAAGTGGCCAATGAGTGTATATTGCATCGAAGACTAGATCACTATAGTGGCTTTTAGTCCGTGTTGTGACAGATGCCATGATATTTGGCCAACATGCATTAACCGGACGATAAAGCTGCGTTTGACCCTCCGGCTCTAATCCACATGTGGTGCGTTCAAGTGTGTTGAAAATCGCGTGCCTTGCTGTAAATGGGTTGAGTGGGAGGGGCCAGTCCAGACTGTACATAGACCCTTTTATACAGTCTTTCCCCTCCCCCAACACAGTTAATTTATCATGGTCCTGGAGCTGGGTGGGCCTATCCCGCAAGTAGAGTTATTCAAATGAAATGACCCCCTCCCTGCTTTTGACTAATGGATGTTTTCTTTATTCATTTGCACCAAGCAGCAGGTCTCTATGGCTAGACTGTGTTGTCTGATATGCTGCATTTGTTGGTCCACTTGGCTTGGTCATAGCAGCAGTATTTTAAATGTATTATTTTGTATTACTGATTGGGAAGTATTGAGTTTTTTATGCTTAGTTTCTTACTTTGAGAGCTGACAGTTTGCCTATATCTATCCTAAGTTGACATGATATATTACCAGAGGTGGAAAGTAAAGGCTTGAAAATGTATTTTACTTTTTATGTGTGAAGTATTCAGGCTACTCCAACTACAGAAGCCTCAGTGGATCGAAACCCAAGCGCAAAATTCCCACTGGGCTTAGCAGAGACACGTGCTAGATCATTTATCTTATGCACAATCAGATGTACCAAAAATACACATCTTTGGTACATACTAAAATACAATTTTAATTCAAAATCAGAACATTTAGACATGTTTCATGTCATCATGATTGGTGGCATTCCAGAACAACTTGATGTTTTAAGCTTTTTATGTATCTTAGCAAAACATATTATTAGTGAGGTGGTCAGTCTTCCTGTGTTTTAGGGCTCGGGCTTGATTCCCTAATGCAGACCTAAAAACTCTGGCGTAAAACAGGATTTGATGTGACTACCTCTGAAAGTAACTGAGCAACCCATCCAACTTTGGTACATCTTGCTTAAGATAAATGACCCAACATCAGGCTTATATTCTTATCTACCTCCAATGGGAATTTAGAGTTTCCTCTTCTGTTAGAGTAGCCTGAATAACTCTCATATAAAAGAATAAAACTGGGTTTGCCATAGAATGTAACATTATCATAATTTCCTTCAACAACCTAATGTTGCCTTTCTATTATCTCGAACATGAGTCCTGGCAACCAAAAGGGACTTTTCTTTTATTCATTTGTCCCAGCAGCACATCTCTGCATGGCTTGATAGTGTGTTGTGGCACATATTTCTTGGTCCACTAGCCAGAACACTATGCAGACTGACAATGTTTTGGACATGAGTGTCTGAATTGAAGTGTAGAAAATGCACTATGCCAGCTACACTCTTCTGTTTAATCTTTCACTAAGACACATTCACTCCATATTGGTCAGATCTCAGTCCACAGCCTACATAATGCAGCAGATGATTTTAGAAACTCTCAACTGATTTGAAAGGTAAATCTTAACAACCCAGTCAGCCAGAAATGAGTCGAGCTTTTTTTTGCATCTGGTGTGACCACAGCAGGGATACCCATCCCAACACAACCCTCTTCAATTATCAGGGCATTGCACTGGTACAAAGCATGTACTGGCTTGTGACCCCTTGTGGCTGGATTAAGCATATTGGAATAAAAACTTACTAACATAGTTGAGTATTTTATGCATATTGTCCAATAATACTACTAATTAATTATTTGAAGTCTACACTTCTTAAACATGCCTGTCCGGAAGTGTTCGTCAAAGAAAATTGTAATGCATTTATCAAATATTTTTTGGTCATATAAGGCTTTTACAGACCTAACAGTATAGTGACAGAAAATAAGGGAGGAGAGTGAGACTGACGGTTGAGTCCAGATATGAAACCTTGGGCAAGCTACATTGGTAGCTTTGTGCAAGTGAATAATGTGATACAATAATTTTTCTTGTTTGCTCCCATTTCATCCTTACCCGGTATATAACTCTTTCCAAATACAAGGTAGTACCAGCTTGTAAACACTCCTCCTCGGTCACCCATTGCTCTGACACTGCCTTGTTTTCCCTGGATCTTGTCACAGCAGTTTCTGTCTCCCTGTTGCGGTATTCCTCTCCGTGGCCTGTTGACCTCGATCCTCCACACATGATAAAATCTGACACCTTGTCTAACATCTCCTCACATGGACCGTCACGCTGTTTCTCATGGCTCGGCAGGAGTTTTTTTTATGATTGCTCTCAAAACCAATGTATACTGCTTCCCCATATGGTGCTGTCAGTCTAACTACATCCACTCCAATGGTAGACACAACACTCTCCAGCCTGTCATTTTAAAGACCCCTTGCCATGGCAAATTAGTTCATCAGGTCAAGTATACATTCACACATATGGGTTAAAATGGTGAGTAGTCAAGCTAGGCTCATAACTTATGGAAACCCTCTAAATAGACTTCTGTTTTGAAAATGCAGCTAATTAAATCTCTGAAGGTCTCTGCCAGTGCCACATTTTGGTGGACTTGCCAATGCTAAACTTAACTTTTTGTAGTGCCCAAAGCTAGGCTACCTGAAATGTATTTAAAGAGTAATTGGATTAATAATAAATAGCAAATGTAACTACTTTCAAACAATCACAATATAAACTACTTGAAGTTTCAAGATAAATCAAAGCCTTGTGCTGTTAATAAATGTGTGTTCAATGGCAACACAACAGTATTCAGAATCTAAATATATGAGTAACCTAATGCAGTCTACACTTACACTATCGCATAAATGACAATCCCAGTTAATTATACCAATTTTTAAAAAAACAGTTGTTGAGCCTGAATCTTAATGTTCTTAAAAAGAAACCTCTTGTGACCTCAACAATTGAGCAGTCTCAGGTTTATTCAGCACTTTTCTTACACAGTGACTGCCTTGTGATTGTTTAAACGTTGTCAGTCCACTCCCATTAGGTGTTCCAGCTGGTTAGTCCCAAATGAAAATTAAATAAAATTGACCTACATTTCAGCAACAGCCACACACTTCCCCTTCTCTATTCACAGTTCAGGTTTCTGCAGCTGTCCATTCGCCAAAACAGAAGGCGCTCTTTCAAGACCTATTAGTGCCAAATACTTCCCATAATCCTTTTCAGATATGGGCAGAGCCAGGGCAGGCCTGGCAGCTCTGTAGTAATTAGGATCATAAAATGATTATGTTTGAGGCAGAGGCAGGAAACCCTATCAACACTGATGATAACTGACTGAGGATAGTCTCCCAACCATTCATTTACATATTATCATTGTATTATTACTTATACAGACTAGAGGCCAACCACTGTGCTAGTTCCGAGCTGGGATAAATGGGTTGCACCAGTATGGACATTAAGCATAGAAATATTTTATATTATTATTAAAGTATATTATAAATGAAAGAAGTACACTTTCTTGTGAGTCGTGACCTTGTGACCCCTTGTGACCCCTTGTGGCTGGTTTACAATGGTTTCAGTCTGCTCCTCCTCATAATACACAGCATCTCTGATACATGTGTGTGAACCAGCTCCAAACATCTGAAGTCACATGATCAGCGAAGCGCCCACCAGTTCACCAGAACATGTTCAAACACAACCTCTACATGTCACTCTCTACATTTATACAATGTACTCTTCAGTGAGTCACAGTTTCACTTCAATAATAACAGGTCTGTGGAGGATCCTGGAGCTTGGAGGGTTAGTCCTGCTGGATTTAGTCATGGTTTTGACTTGGTTTAGTCGTGGTTTAGTTCTGGTATAGATTTTAGACTTTGTTCAGGTTCTGTGTAGTCCTGACAGACCTGCTTACACCTGGGTTAGGCCCCGTTTGACGCCTTTTCATGAATACGGAGAGGTTATTTTATCAGGTTATCTTGACTTAGTTGAGTCTTTGTATTATATTGTAACTTCTGTAACTTCTGTCTCGTCTATTATTCTATTTCCTCATAGTGATTGTGGCTGGTATGACCTTCACCACTCCCTCCTCCTCATCATCATCACTGTTCATATCGACAGCACTGGCCTTGACTGAGACATACACCTAATTTTCCTCCACTCTATATCACTGTACACATGTGCTTAGGGCTATATGCATCATTTCACTTTGCTATCAACATGATCAGCTGTGCACCACTGGAGGTCTCCATGGACATAAACACAGCCCAGACACAAACTGTGGGGCATATGCTGGAGGATAGGAGCTAATGATTGCTGCTTGCCTCAGATGGGGTTATGTTAGCGTGTTAGCGGTTACTGCAGAGACCATTTCCCATGAGCCTTTGGGGCCTGTTTCCTGTATAATTCAGCCTGACAGGTGTTTCTCCAGCCTGCTTCCTTGACCTTACTCTCAAGGCTAAGTATATACTCTTCTGAGATAAATCACCAATCAGAAAAATCTGCAAATTAGTTAGGAATTGTGGTGGGTGATATGGGAGCCTATAGCCATGATTTGAATTAAGTAAATTTTTATATATTAATGTAGAAAAAGGCACAGGCAAAACATGGACTAAACCAGTTCTAAATTCTATATAAATCAGGTTTAAACTAGGACTAAATTGGGTCTAACAAAACTGATTGAATCTTAGGCACTCAGAAATGTGCCAGTATGATCCTTCTAAACCAGGTTCTATTCAAAGACTTAACCAGGACTAAACCACCTCTAATCCACGTCTAAATCATGAATAAAGCAGGACTAAACTAGGTCTAAACTCTGTATTTGATAAAAGCAATTTGTGTCTTTTATGGACATGGCTAATTCAGTTTGTATATTGCTTTTCTATTCTTCCCCATTTTGCCTGGCATCTAGGTAAACATTCATGCCTTTCATATTTTGTAGACAAATCAACAACAAGAGCTAGCATTACTATTCAACCTTAGGGCATGTGCGTACACAGAGTGACTCATAGTACAAATCATATCCCACATCCAGTCATATATAAACTGTCAGAATATGTACCCACATTGTCTATATACACTGATTTTTATGACGCCGAAGATTATGCCGCGCCAAATAAACAACAATTAGCCTGTTCCCTTTTCACTGCAGACACACACGGCCAGAAAAGGGGAATCACAGAGAAATACATCACTTTGACATGAGACTGACAACTTAATAAGATGTATCGTTTAGTGTTAGGGGACTTCAAGGGTGTCTTCACATATTCCATATTTAAAATGTCTGACGTCAACTTCTGACCATTATAAACTAAGGTGCGAGATAACAACTGGTTTAGTCCTGGCTGTTTATGTGTTGTTTTGAGCTGGTAAATACTGGTTTAGTCTTCATATATATTTTTAGGCTTTATTTAGATTTGGTTTAGTCTTTGTTTTGTCCTGGTTTAGTCCTGGTTTAGCCCCAGTGTAGTTGTTTAGTCTGGATTTAGCCCTGTTTTAGACCCTTTTTTTTAGCTTTTGGGTTAGACCTGATTTGAGGCTTTACCAAGATTTAGACTTTGTTTCATCCTTGTTTAGTCCTGGTGTAATCATGATGTTAAGGGGAATCCCAGATCATTATTGACTATCTATTTTTGACAGGCACTGACAACTTGATAAGCTGTATGGTTTAGTTTCAGGAGCCTTCAACAGCATCCTCATCATGGGGTATTATTATTTAAAATGTCTGACTGATTTGTCAATATGATCTATGACATGAAGCTAATGGTGGCAGCCTTTTGTCATGTCTTTGATTAAAAACCTTTTATTGTCAAGATGGATACAGAGGCTGAAAATCAATGTTGTCTGTTTTTGTTCACTGTCGTTCATATATCATCGATTGGGGGTGCTATTATCTGGTATGCTTTGTAGAATCTTACATGTGCATCCTATGTGTAAGTTTTGACATTTCATTTACCTCTAGGGCTCTGTTGTTTATGTGCAACCCAAAGACAATTTGACCTTTTTCAGAATATTTGTAGTGAGCATCAAAAAATTCAGTTTTGCCCTTTATAATGAAGTGCTCCAGTTTGTGTAGAAAAACTGGCTAAATGCAATAGTAGCATTTCAATCATAGCAATATTATATATATTTGTGGCTGTATCCCCTGCAGTTTAACAGGCATGTACTGTAAATGAAAGGCAACCCAAGAAGACAAAGAAATCCATTGTAGGACAGGAATGAGAATTGAGTTAAGTGGCTGCATGTCGTCTGAGGCTAATGCTGAGGGGAGCATCACAGCAGCACTTTCATCAGAGACCTGCATTTACTGTGCTTTTTATAGGCTTTTAATGGACACTTCTTTGACTTACTCTGATAAAACAACCACTCCACTGTCAGGAAAGACTGTAAAATCTATAAAAGGGGAGATGAGCATTTAACATGTTTGGATTTTAACACGGACAGCACTTTGTGTGAAAGTGATAAGAAGGTGTGCCTTTTGTAATAATCTAGATGTAAATGTGAATTAATAGTTTTTTATTGTTGAGAATATCACTTGACTTTAAAAGTTAAAAGACATTCCAATTCAACTACAAATTGCTGTATTGAGTAATGTAATCTAGTAAACTTAAATGAATTAACTGAATTAATTTAACCAACTTTTGATGACTTCTTTTAGATACATTTAGATTTAATATCAATTGATTAAATGTTATTACTTGAATAACAAGCCGTAGACATGGATTATGACATAATGGCTAATTAAAGAGTAACTAAACCCTGAAGGAAAATCAACACCCTTTAGGTTAATCGGTGGCTACTGCAGTTTAATTTTCCTATTGGTCAAAAATGTGACCATGGCACATGTCTATATCACAGGCCCTCAGGCTCTGATAGGCCCATGTCTCATTCAAACACACCTGTAGTGAATCAGGAGTTTGATTTGAGAGCATGGTTCACATTCACCCCAAAACTTTGCCCAGCCCCTCTGTCTCTACCAGGCACGGCCCATTTGTTTCACATCTGTTTAAATGTGTCTTCAAAATAAAAGTTTATTCACAAAATATTACTGTTCGCTTGTCATGTCTTTAAATCAAAAAGTCTAAATAGATAACATAGCTTCATAAGCATTATCAAACATTTGACACATGAAACAACGGATTAATAGTTTGTATATGCTAATGGTTTGTGTTTTCTAATAAGCCCCACTCTCTCCTCTGTAGGGCTGGAGAGTGGTGGTGTGACTCTGAAGGATCCTGCCTCAGAAGGAGAGATCGAGAGTTCAGCTCCGGTCACGCTACGCTGTCACATCGACGGACATCCTCGGTGAGTCTCCTCCTCAATGACCTCGCCTCAACTTCTGAGGTCAGAGGTCGAGGATCTGAAGAGGATTGTAAAGCTATACTCCAGTGTTTGTGTTGGCCTCTCTCATGCTCCAATCTACCTCTTTTTGGTCCATTTATCTTACTCTTTTTATCTGTTTTTCTTGGCTTCATCAATCATCCTTAAATTTGCCTGCACCTCTCTCACGCTCAGAGGTGGATCGAAAGAAGATTCAGATTTACTTTTGCAATAAATTGTTTATTTAAGAGTAGTTTGACAGCACCATCATTTTTACCTTTACTTGAGTACATGTTTTAGTTACATGACCCACCTCTGTTCACTACTTAGGTATTGCTTTTACATGTTTGTGTAAAAAGAGTGTACATTTTTTGTGTAGGCATTTGGATGACGGAGGAAGTAGTATTATTTTGAAATAACAGTACTCTTATTTTAGTACACACTTTGGCATCTCTACCCTCCTCTCTCACACCCCTCTACTATGTCCCGTGCAGGCCCACATGTCAGTGGTTCAAAGACGGGGTGAAGCTGACGGAGAAAACCCACCAGATCAACAACAAAGAGCGGACCCTGACGTTTAAAAGTGCCACTCCAGACGATAACGGTCTGTACTACTGCTGCGCCAAGAACGCAGCCGGACATGTCTGCAGCAACAGCAACTTCACCCTCAACATCATTGGTGGGTATCAAGTTGATTTAAATTTCTTATTCCTGACTGAAGACTAAAATTTGCCAAAAAATCTGTAACACACACTTTTGTTCAATTTGTAATAATATTCATCACTTAAAAATGCAAGTCACAATCATTACTGTTCACTTGATTACTATGCGCACTAAGTAAATATTCCCTGCAACTTTACCAGTATAATTCGTATGGCTTAATTTAATATTGTTCTCTATTTTCACATTCACGCAACTACTTGAGGTATGGTATAGGGTAATTTGCAAACACAGGAAACCCATTAGCTCGAAGAGACTGGGAAGATGGAAGATGATGAAGCTTTAATGCAATTACCGACCGTTGTGTTGGCACCTTTTTCTCTCACAGCCCACACAGCCTCATTAGAAACATCCACAGACCTTACAATAACATGACTTTGGCTGTTAAGAAACTTATACTACCTAAATTGGAAAAGGATACTACCTAAATATCTGACTGATATATAAGATGTATAGTGTATTGTTGTTATGTATGTTAGCTTATAAGTAGGACCTAAGCATTGTCTAAACAGCACTAAACCAGGGCCCGCCCAACAGGACTAATACCGAACGAATCAATGTCTAAGCAAGGCCAAAACCAGGACTAACCCCTTTTTAAACTCCCACAAGTCTTAAATTGACTAATATTGACTAAAGTAAACTACTTCTACTCCTACTTCATCAAAGTAATATGTCTGCAACTTAGTGTTTGACAAAATTCAAACTATCTAATGTTGCCAATATACATCTCTTTAAATGTTCAGTTGGTTTTGTGGCTTTGAGTTTGATTGGATTCCTTTTACTTTGTAAAGTGTGTTGACATTACAGTAGTTTCTGATTGGATAATTGTTCTTAAAATGCACATATAAACATAATAAAGGGAAAATATGACTTCCATTGGTAAGACATCATTGGAGGTACAGCCATCTGCTTCTTGTTACCTGACCCCATACTACTTTCTAATTAGTCACCGGTAATGCACCAACTCAGACACGCAACTTAGCACCTGGATGGAGGAAGGAAGGGTAATTTTCTAGTTTTAAGTTACCCTATTGCCACCCTCTTTCTATTGTGTAGGGCTGCTATACCTTAAGGACAAGCAGACAATGTGAGCCGTCTAGACTTCCTGGGACGGTCAAATATTTCCCCAAACTCCACCTCTTCCTCCCATATCCTACCATTTTCTAATCACTCAAACTAAAAAGCTAGATTATGGAGTACTTTGCGTTCATTTTGAGCTTTAGTGTTTGCAGTTTTCCTAAATCAAGGGTAATTGCATATCCTGTGTATTGTGTGGTATGTAAGGCCTGTTTTTTGGCAGGTCAGACCACAGTAATCTAGGACTTTGGCCCGAGCTGTGCAGCAGCAGGAGGAGGTTGGCAGAGGAGAAGTGTCAAAGGAATGTGAATAAGAGGCGTAATGGAGAGCTGTTGAGGTTTTATTGGGTGATGTGATGGCCATTACAAAATAAGAAATCTAGAAAATAGCTAGAAGAAGAGGCTATGTATAAAGAGGATTATTTTGGCTAATTACATACATGAGGCATCACATGTTTACTGGTTCAAGCTAAAGACTTCTGAACACTGACTATATGAAACTCCTTGAATAATGACCACACTTAATTAAATAATATAATAATAATTTTTAGCAAGGTTACTAGGCACCTTCTTTTCTTACAGTTGGTTGCACAGCCCTTGCACAGTTTCTCTAGTTAAACCACGTGGTATAACCCAGGGACAAACGGCTGGCTGCCCTCATTAAATCTCTGTTTGTGTTGACACTGACTGCTCCTGAAGGCTGCTGTTGGCACCTCTTCATAAACCCTGCGTAGTATCGGTACAGTCCAGTGCCTTGTTCGGATGTGTTATAATTGTGTGATGGCCCCAGATGTTCGCATACAGATGTTTCTGTCTCTCCACCCTCAGATAAGAGTTTCCCTCGCCCCTTGGTCACCCCTGAAGACCAGGTGGTGCTGAAGAATGAGGTGGCCATGTTGCACTGTCAGTTCACTGCCGTGCCAGCCCCAACACTGGAGTGGTACCATGAGAGTGAACTACTGGTCAACAAATCAAGGTAGGCTTTCAACTATAGGTTTTTCTTATGCATTACTATTTTCTTTCACCCATACATTTCTATAGAATCTAGTGATATGACTTTAAATTACCAGGGCAAACTGCACTGTGTAACGTTACAGGGGACATATTAAACTTTTAATGTCTCTTTCCCCCCGCTGACCACTCTCTTGCCACTACACAGCCAGTGCAAACAAAGGAAAGTAGTAGCAAAATGGGAGTTCCTACACCTATCTACATATAAGCACAGCAACTTGTGAGAAGGTCAGTGCTTCAGCATACAGGATTACTCAAATATACACCTCCAGCCACATGAACCCAAAATAGTTGGTAAGATTTTTCTACTGCTGTTTGTTAGTTTGAGACACAGGGGGATTCTTGTGTCTGCCAAAACAGCCCTGAGCTTATAACAGTGTATTTATTCCCTGGTTTCACACATGCCAACTATCACCCACATTAAATATTTAAACAAAATCAAGCTTCACAGGTGGAGGGCAGATGAAATCTCCTGCTGAGAAATGCATTCCCACAGCATTTGAACAGCCAGTGTCAATAGAACATTGAATACACACTCTGGCCAGTTTATTAGGGAGACCAGGTATCAGTGAGGTCTTCTGCTGCTATAGCCCACCTGCTTCATGTTCTACCATCTGGTGACCTTCATTTAGCAAGTGGTTGTCTGAGCTAATATAGGTCTTTCAGTTATCTTTAACTCATCTCTGGCCTTTGGCATAAACAAGGCATTTTGCACACAGAACTAGAACTCACTGGATATTGCATCTTTTTCAAACCATTCTCTGTAAAACCCAGTGGATTGATGCAATGCGATAACTATTTGAGCTCACAAGCAGGTAAATGGGTCTAATAAACCTGCCACTGAGTGTATTGTAATGCTTAATTCAATTGGAATAGCTTGCATACTATGCTGCCAAGACTAGGTGAGGTACACATTTTTACATTCACGTTTACAACCATTTTAAAACGCTGAGTCATCAAAGCCTGGCTGACTCAATGGTTTCTGACAAGCTCATTACACAAGTGACTAACTACCAATATTGGGTCTTTTCAGTTGAACACAGTAATCTCTTTAGCTGCTCAGCCTTCCTCGTGAAGCATTGAGATTATGCTGAAGTAAACGGGGAAGTGTTAAGCCCTCGGGAAATACCAGCTCCCATGTATAAAATTGGTTATTATCTTGTGCTTATGTGTTTATAGCACACATGCTGACAGGCTGATTGTAGTCAGAGGCGTTTTTCCAATCATTGGTGAGGGGCTTTTATTGTGATCGGCTGTAGACCGCAGGCATGTTGAAGTGATATATATATATAGGACAACACAATCTACACTATACTGTGTACAACTGTAGTAATAGGCTTTTATAATGTTTATGGTCAATGCACAACTCAGAGCTAAGCTGCCACAACATGCAAGGGGCACATTGGTCATGTAGTTCATCATCTTTAACAGACCCATTGCTGTGAGTTCAACAAGATACAAAATACACATTGCATGACATAGTAGTCATGCAGCGACAGATAATGTCCTTTAATAAGTGCAGGTTTTGCAATGCTATGTGGTACTGACAAAAATCAATCAAGATAATTACTTAAGCATTTCTTTATGAGTACTTTAAGAAAATATACAAACTATTGCAACCCTTTATCAACTATCTGCAACTCAGCTTTTTCCTAATTCCAAAGTATCTTAATCCTCAATAGCCAATCATAACACCACTAGTCATGTCTATTTCATATGTTGTGTATTCTAAGATTGATTCATTTGTTCTGCCCCTGGAATTTCAACTCTGATTGACAGTCTCCAGTTATTTACATTAAGAAAAAATATTATGATAACTGACCTGGCTCGACTTTTAAGGCAAAGCAATGTGCCACAGACTTTTGCTCCATCACATCCACAAGCTTCTCTTTGCACAATGACACAGAACTATCACCCTCATGAGAAATCCCACCGTGGCGCCAAAAAGTCCTCTCTATTTTAAGCAACTTCCATCCATCTCCTTCTGTTTTACATATTATCCCTTCCCTTTGGGCCTATACATTTTTACTGCTGCTGTTTCAGATGTGGAGTCTATCTGTCTGTCAACCTCAGAGCTGGTTTAAGGTCACCAGCATCTAATTATTTCTGTCCCTGACTGGCTCACATTCCCCTACAGGCTGCCAGAAGCCAAGTGGGTTAGCAATCACAATGAAGCAACATTGTCTTTTTGAATTTATTTAAACAGTTTAGCGGTGCAGGGTTTTAGTTTACTTATTTAAGACAATTCAAATGGAGCTTTACACAAACTTGTTTAAATTTGAATTATCCCCAAGCTTTAACCATTGGGTTTGATTGTGCTGTGGGCAATGCCTATGACCTTAGACGGTGCGCGACCACCTCAGAAACTAATACATTTTATAAAGGTCATGCATCTGAGGGAGAAAAGCTTTGAAGCGTGTTGACCTATTGCTAAGCTCCACTCGTTTGGTTTATTTGCCTCCATAATAAAACAACTTCGATGTGGATAGGTGAATGAACCTACTATAATCTTGTAGTTCAGAGGAAATTCTCTATTCGTTGAGCCTTATATCTTACGCTGGTAAAGAATACACTTGGACTTAGCATTAGCCTTATCTAGCAATTGTATCAAATTGACTATGTTTTGGCTCTTCACCCTGAATTTACTTTACTGAATTTACTGATTTTACTTTACTGGCAATTTCATCCAATTTCACTCAGTTCTTTTGTGAGGAATTTTGCCAACAAACCTAGAAGGATGGACAAAAACATGACCTCTTTGATAAAGTGCTGGTAATTTACAAATTTGGATGCATTGTGTGGCTGCAAAGAATGTGGGGCTTAACAATTGATTATATTTGTTTAAATGGTGGTCACCCCTAAGGCACTGCTGAAAGACTCTAAATGTTCTGTCTCTTGTTTGTATGCAGTGGTCTGTAACTACATATGGTTTTCTAAACAGGCCTAAACAAAAGCTAAGATGATTTGCAGATGCGTTGAGAGGCTCTTGTATAATGGCTGACATGTGTAGGTCTGTTAATATGCTTTTCTTGTATCTGTTTCTCCTTCATAGAGTCATCCTTTTGTCTAACGGCAGCCTGGTGATCACACAGGTCAAACCCAGGAACACGGGGAACTACAAATGTGTGGGACGTGGGCTCAGAGGGTCCGAGGTCACACTGGAGGCATCGCTGCTTATTTCTGGTATGGGCATTTTATATTTGTGTGTAAAAGTGGGCTAAATAAGATGTGCCCACAAAAATATAATCAGAATAAAATCTTTTTTAACATTTTTTGGACGGAAATGTTTATCGCTGAGTAGGTTGCCATGGCATTCAAATATCACATACGACCATTTGTAGTCCTATAATGCACCTACTAACTACACAAATCATTTACAACCTCATCATAACCTAAGAGAAATTATATTTCACAAATTGAACCTATTCATTTATTCTTCCGCTTATGCTACGTTTTACTATGGGCTCTTAGTGGTGTACAATGTGGAAGATATTTAGTCACAGTGCTGACACATAGACAACCATTTATCACTATGAGAAATATGTAGGTATCAAAACACATGCATGTCTTGGACAGTGAAAGAAAGATACAGTACCCAGAGAGAACCTACAGTAACACCTTGACTCACAATCTCCTTGCTGTGAGGCAGGAGAGCTATGCCACTGTGTACCTCATAAAGAAACACATGCATTGACCAATTTGTGCCTCTAAATAGCCCATAGTGTATAAATGAGAGTCTTACAAAAAAATGTGGTAGGAAAATGAGTTTAAAAAATTCTCCATGGCCATAGTAAGATTTGCACTTGTTTAGCCAGCGGGGAAACGTACCCACTGTTAGGGTGTAAGTTGATATTGTGAGGCGCTCATACTATGCTACATATTTATCCCACCTTCCCCCCTCTTTCTCTCCCTCCCCCCGTACGGCATTCACTTAAAGCCAGCTCTGGTCCGAGTTGATCACATTCGCTTATTGACATCCGGCCCAGATGTATCCACCACTACACATCTCTACTACAGACTACACATTCGCACTGCGTTAATGCATTTTCCTGCCGCTCTTTTCTTATTATTTCCTCCACGGGTCCAGCTGTTTGCCAGAGCACATCTTGTTTACCTCAACACACTTCCCACAGAGCACCTGACGGGAAGCGAAAACACAGGCAAAGCTACAATAAGTCACACATCAGAGGCCCACAGCTGGCACAGAGTCAAAGATTTAATTATATGGGTGTGATAGTAAAATAGTATGTGATGATGGTTATAGTGTAGGCTATAGAGAAGTGCTGCTACTCTCCAAGAGCCTGTGAGCATCTATGGTAGCCTTGCAGGGACATCATCATGCTGTTGCCATAATAGTAAAATCAGCTGCTGACCTATTGCTAGTCATTTTTTAAGTAGTTTAGTTTATATGATTGCCTTAAAGTATTCATTTTCTTTGGATTATTACTGTAGTACAGCAATGTTATTTCCATACAAAATTTGTTGCAACAGCACACACACTATAGACAGCATCTGGTCTATTTCCTGTCTCTCCACGACTCAAAGATTTTCATTAAAACTACTTCCAGGTCACAGCTGAGGCTTAAATAGCGGATCAACCATAGTATCTTCTCATTTTACTAATCAGGCCTGCATTTTGACCACAAGTGCACGAGCAAGTCAAATATTCTCAAAAAGCTTAGCATTTGTATTCTAAAAGCTTTCTTTATTTCAAACAGCCCCCTTTTTCCTCCCTTGAGGCCTGGATTAGCAAAGTAGTGTATCGGGCCATTTTAACCCAGTGAACCATAGCTCTATTTAAATACCTTAATTCACTTAATCTGATGGTAATCCCTTGTGGCATTATCGGGGATTGTGTCACAGTAGACTAGTGTTTAGGGACAAGTTAAAGCAGTCACTCTATCATAGCCTCGATCCATTCATTGCACTAACTGGTTTTTATACCATTTTGATTATCTGGTAAATGCATTCACTTATTCTTGTAAATTGGTAGGATTATGCCTTGCCACAGACACTGATGAGATTTCACTCTCGGTATAAGAGAGGTCACATACCAGTGGCTATAGGAGCTGCCACTTTTGATACGGCCAACTCACACATGCTGTAGTTAATTCCCACACTGTAGGTTATACATACAGTGTGGGAATTAGCTACGAGCAATTAAGTGGCCCCACCCCCAAACCATGACAAACATTGGAAGGGTCTATTTGACTTTTTTTATTTGAGTTATCGTGTTCACAGCTGGGATCTGCGGACGCGGACCGACGTGATTCCATAATATCATCCTTTCGCTGAAATAATTACCAGCTCTAACATCATATAGAAAGATTAAAAGCATTGTGTCTGGCTTTTCTTAACCTTGTTGCCCTTTACAAGGTCAAAGTTGACCCTGTTGACCTCTTTTCACTTTGTTCACTTCTTAATGTTTCCTCTGTTACAAATCAGATCACTTTTCCTAACAAGACCGGAAATGTCAGAGCTGTAAATGTGAATCAATCACGCTTTGTTTTCACTCATGAAATTCAAAATCAGTGATGCTTCAGTGCCTTTGAAGATTGTCTGATGATTATCTCCATCACTGTGTAAACAATCTATTTCCCTGTGTAAATTGCCGTTCCATGCTAATGTTTCCTCATTTTGTTTGGCTCCACAGAGATTGAGGACATGATTCCCAAAGCGTCTAAGGTCTTCACAGCCGATACTCTTCAGAGGGTGACCTGCCGGGCTCCGCGTGGCAGACCTGAGCCGGAGGTGTGGTGGGAGAGGGAGGGTCAGAGAGTGCCCACAGAGGGGAGAGTGTCCCAGGATGGACTGGACCTGGTCTTCAGTCCCACAGAGGCCGGAGACTCTGGGGTCTATACCTGTGTGGCTGAGAATAAAGCTGGGAGAAGGACTCAAGAGGTTACCTTCACCGTGGCCAGTAAGTTACATTGTTTGTTGCATATGGTATCGTGGCTGATATAGTATTGTTCCCAGGTTGTCTTTGCATTTCAGTTTTCAGTGTATTGAATTCATAATTGCATGCATCTCTTTGTGTCATTTGATGAGTATTACATTCCTTGTTTGCAAAATTGACGTACAGTGGCTTCAAAATAAGAAGAGCCTTTAATTTTTACGTATTCCACCTTAATAAGTTTAGTTTAGCACAGATTGTTATTTTATCATCTAGTATCTAGTTTTTTTTATGTAATTGGACCATTACACAATTTAGCTTAAATGCAATAAATTAAGACACTAATCTGCTACTTTCTGTTGTATATCTAAAATAAACTTGATTCCGTGTGTGTCTGTAGCTTCCCCGGTGTGGGTGGCCCGGCCTCAGGACAGTCAGTTTGAGGAGGGTAAGCCTGGATACCTTCATTGTCACACTCAGGCCACACCTGAACCAGAGGTTACCTGGCTCCGAACCAATGTGCTCATCACACCAGAGGTAAAAAGCAACAAAAACTGTGGATTTATTGTTTTTTTTTTTTTTTTCATTTTGTTGTATTGATAAAGATAAAGACTGGCCATAGTTGAAATTCAATAGTGGCCTTAGCTGGCATATTTCTCAACATTTTGTGATAACGATATCCTGTAAATTATGTTATGATGTTAACAGGCATTTTTTATTTCAGGACAACCGATTCAAGCTGTTCTCCAATGGCACCCTCAGGATCAACAACGTGGAGGTATACGACAGTCAAATGTACGGCTGTGAGTCCAGGACTGTGGGAGGGAGACTGTTTGGACAAGCACGGGTCACTGTACTGGGTAAGACAAGACATTAACATCCTTTCAAATTTCTCTAGTTTGCAGTATGGATAGCCATTGAAACATATAGTATGGCCATTGACAATGTCTCAAAATGAACAGCCAAAATTGTAAAAAGGGTTGGTAGAGAATATGATCAACATTGCAGATCCAGATCCAGATCCACTAACTAAGCAAAACGTACTTGGGCTTAACCATTTGTAGAAAGCTAGTGAGGGCAAAGTGCATATTAATTCCTCACTGCTGGGAGTTATAGCAGAGATGATGATATGAACACATGTGGTCTGCCTGTGGGCTTGTGTGGGCGTGAGTGCACTCTTCCTGAAATAGCCTCTATGAATGGTTCAGGACACCCACAGAGGTGCAAATATGATTTATATAGCAGCTTTAAACATGCCTATACATTTTAACACCTTATCTGAAACTATAAATTATTATGAGCAATGAGATCTTTGACATGTCATGGTTTTGTCTGGACAGCTATTGTTTACATGATCTCACTCTCTGATAGACAGTCATACTCGGGCTTTGTACAGCTGTGTGCATTTTGATGTGTCTCAACTTGTTTTGCAAAAGCTTAGCATTATTTTTTGCAGTGTGGTTAAACAAAAGAGTATTACGACATACACTCACTGGTCACTATATTAGATAGACCTGATGGTTGATGATAGGTCAGAGATAATAGTAAGGCAACATTAGTTACTCTTATAAATTAACCAATTGTTATACCAAGATCATCTCTGAACACACAAGATGGCACTTTATTAACTGTAAACTGTAAAGTTTACTTAATAAATGCCATTGTAGGTTTCATTGTGATTGCTTTGTCTAAGAAGAATGTTATATTGTTTTCCAGAAAAGCTCAAATTCACTCCAACTCCTCAGCCAGTTCAGTGTCTGGAGCTTGACAAAGAAATGACGATTACTTGTTCAGCAACGGGTAGAGAAATTCCTACCATTCGTTGGACCAAAGCAGGTATGTATTGTACTGCTTAAGAAAACTAGTTGTATGATCAAATGTATGGCACCTTTCTGTGTACCCTTCCTGGCCATTGGCCATTCCACCTTAGTCTTTTTGCCAGGCTCCAGTAGAAAATAGCAGAAAAGGAATAGAAAAGTGTTGTTGCTGTAGATGTTCTTGTTGTAACATGCTGTGGCCATAGTAGAGATGGCTCAAATCAGATAAAGATGAGTTGAAGATATCTGGTGGCATCTTCCTGTCCTGCTGCTAAAGATGACAAATACTGTTTACATAAAGATGTGTGGGAACATGCTCAGAGTGTGAGAAACATTCATTCTTTGTCTGTCATCATCATGTCCGCTCCTTGACCTGCCTTTTTCAGTAGCAGCGGCTTGTATTTTCTTTAAACTTTGATTATATTATATTCTGTGTATGTCTGTTGCCCACTGTAGATGGGTCAGAGCTGCCCGGTCACGTGGAACAGAAGAATGGACAGCTGCACTTCACTAAAGTCAGTCGCAGTGACGCTGGCAACTACACCTGCATCGCCTCCAACCGCCTTCAGGGGGAGATACGAGCTCTGGTGTCCCTCACTGTAGCAGGTAACGCACTAAAATCATTGTTCATTAATGGGGTCACACAGAGGTACAGCTGGGCAACTTATCACAGTTCCAAACTTACTTGTGCCTCTACAGTTGATTACCAGTGTTCTTAACCAGTTATACCAGTTTACTTGTGAATTCTCTGTCATATGAGAATCCTTAACCCCAGTTTTCATCTGGTTAAAAATATGTCAACACTAAATAAGAGTGATGTGATGAGCCAGGGGATGTGTTTTTTGGGGGGGGGGTTGGCCCCTAAATATATTACAGTTTTTACTATAGAAAATGTTTGATTGTAGATAATGATGAAGGATGAAAAACATAAGGAATCAGAATCCCATTATTATGGAGATTTTAAATATTATAAATGCATATTTATGAGCCATAGATGTATCCTAGATTTCATTGCGGGAATCTGTGTACTGGTGATGTTATCAGACTTTCATTAGAGGCCAATTATTGAACAGTAATGAAAAGAGCATGAACCACAGACACAAAAACCCTACACTGTATAATGGTAATAACATGCAGCTGAAATGAACTCACTGTAATAACCCTTATCGCATATGTGCCTCTGTTCACAGTATACATCAGGTTTAAAGTGGAGCCTGACAACACCACAGTCTATCAGGGACACACAGCCATCCTCCACTGTCAGGCCGCAGGAGACCCCGAGCCCTATATTCATTGGGTTGTCAAAGACAAGCCACTGGACATCTCCAAAAGCAGAAGGTAGAAGATCAGTAGTTTCTGAAATACTCATCTGGCACCAATGACCATTACATATGCAAAGTCACCTAAATAATCTGGTTTGTCTGCAAGCCTAAATGCATTGTGTTGCCAACATGTGATTCGCTGTACCATTTTTAGTCAGTTCAAGGTTTCATGGTTTCAAGATTATTTGTCATATGCACATTCAACACAGGGTCAAAAAATGCAATGAAATGCTTTGGATCGGAAGAACAAAAATACAAAGGTGCAGGTAGGATTTAAATAAGTTAATAAGCCGTTTAACCGGTCTACCTAATAAAGTGGTCACTCATTGTATTGGTTACTACAACAAAGGACATCTCAGTGTGTCAACTGTATTGTCACATTGATCTAAATCCTTTTATGATTGTTTGTTTTCCTCCTAGATTTCAGAAGATGCCCAACGGGTCCCTGTTGATCACAGATGTCAGTGCAGAAGACACCGGTCGATACACTTGTGTGGCTGGAAACAGCTGCAATATCAAAGGGCGTGTGGCTCAGCTCTATGTTGTGGGTGAGTTTATAATGGACACTGTTTTACAATGGCCTCCTTCATCATCAGGAACAAAGCCTCTCACACTGGGCTAAAACTAGCTTCACGGGTCCAGCATAAAAGTGTTAATTAGATCTCCTCCGCCTGTCAGGCTTTTGACAGGTTAATAAGAATAGGCTACACCTGTGACGCTATCCCCATCAGTGAGGTGATCCGATCGGACACGTGTTAGGTTAAATAACACTTCATACTTCACTGTGGCCTGCTGTGTCTGACCACAGAAAATGGTCTAGCTCTGTAGTGGCCAATAATGTTCCCTTTTAACCTATTCTATTGAGCAGTGAGGCGTATTATTTTAAATGTACAGTACAGATTTTCAATTGCATTGATTGGTGATTGTATTGTAACATACTTTTTACAACAAACAAAAAAAAAGACAAAAAAAGCATTTTTTGATCACCATGTGTCCCACTTATGGTTATTCCATGTGTGAACCAATGAACTACCTATATATTTGATCTATCACTGTTTATGCATTTTTTTAGGGTTTCTATTGTATTGTGCAGACCATAAAGCCAGCAAGAAATCAAGTACTTCTATCGTCCAAAAAGTTAATTGGTGACTATACTGTAAACTGCATCTCAAGTTTCAGGTTTCAGTTTATTTGTCACATTCAACACAGGGTCAAAAAATGCAATGAAATGCTTTGGATTGGAAGAACCGTTAGACTCGCTAAGATAGTCATGAAGTACTAGTAACATGCAATAATAG
>JAVQKC010038694.1:0-13760 GCA_036025475.1 Philypnodon macrostomus
TGAGTAAATGTGACTGAGTAAATGTGACTGAGTAAATGTAACTGAGTAAATGTGACTGAGTAAATGTGACTGAGTAAATGTGACTGAGTAAAAGTGACTGAGTAAATGTGACTGAGTAAATGTGACTGAGTAAATGTGACTGAGTAAATGTGACTGAGTAAATGTGACTGAGTAAAAGTGACTGAGTACTGTGGATCTCAACATGGATTGCCATGGCACCAAATAATAATAATGAACTGATTAATGTCTATGGGACTGTATATGTGTGTTTCCTCCACATATATGTCCACATTAAACACGCCTGAAACATGTACTGTTAAAGCTATTCAAGACTTTGACACGTCCTCATTCGACTGCAATAACATTATGAGACATTTTCCTGAAAGCCCACATACCTCCACCGGAGCCTACGCCCTGTCTCCAGGTTACCCAAATGGAAAGTTCACATATTTGTATTACATTCTGACATAGCTTAGACTCTTCTGGGAATATTATTAATGTCTGCGCTTCCTTAAAGGTGAAAACATCAATTATGTATTTATCAGAAAACAAAGAATTTAGAAGATTTTACTTAGTTTTTTTAGCTTGTTCGATTAATGACGTCATATCTATAACAAATTCAACAGAATGTATGTTTTCAATAAAAACAGTTCAAATAATCTCGACGGCTTTCACTCATAAATTCAGAATTTGATTAAATGATTGCACAGACACGATAGAAGCTGATCATGTGCCATAACAGAAACAAATGATTGCTTTAGTCATTCTCTCCACAGTTACACACCCGTGGTGGTAAACTACATCTATAGCCACAGCTGCGCTGGGGCATGAGATGTGGCAGCCATACCACACTTATGGCCTCTCCGACCACCAGTCACACAATCACTTTCACACATAAGAAACTACCATCTTTTCAGTTATTGGGAAACTGAGCTAACTTCATTTAGTTTGATTAACGTAATATAAAAATGTAATTGTCCAGGTCCTTATCGTAACTTATTGAGTCCACGTACACACGTACTATGCTTCACCATAATATTAGTAGTGTATTATTATTAGTGT
This sequence comes from Philypnodon macrostomus, assembly GCA_036025475.1. Taxonomy (NCBI): domain Eukaryota; kingdom Metazoa; phylum Chordata; class Actinopteri; order Gobiiformes; family Eleotridae; genus Philypnodon; species Philypnodon macrostomus. Next base: position 1,063 of record JAVQKC010038694.1, read on the forward strand.
TTATATAAGGCCCCAAATTTGCCATATAATTTTGACGTGTTACAACTGAACAAAGTTGAAAGTTATTATGAATACACCATTAACGTTTGAACAATGTTGAGAGTTATTGTGAACGCGTTTAATAAAGTTTGACTGACTGACTTGTCTGGTTGTTTTGTTTCGCTTAATGCACCTTATGGTCCGGTGAAATATATATGAAAAAAGATCGAAAATAGACCATTCATTGACAGTGCGCCTTATAATCCAGTGTGCCCTATAGTGCGGAAAATACGGTACCTTAGTCTGATGATAACTGGACAAGACAACTCAATGTATGACAGGGCAGTATTTTTTTTGCAGTATTTTCTCTTTATGGAACCACAACAACTGTATAACGAGGTTTGTTTGCATGCATTTTAGCTTGTCATCTTCAACATTTCAAAAGTTTAAACCAGATTATAAGAACTCTTTGGGTATTAAATGCATGTCTCTGATGTTGTGTGTCAATTACGAAAAAAGCAAAAATATATTTGTAGTTAGAAATACTGGTAAATTTGATTTAAAGGCTCCTTCAACAATGAGAACACAGTAGTCTGAGTAAAAAACTGTTTAAAAAGACAGAATGAACTTTCACCAAAGCTTCTTCAAAGTCTAAATATACTGTTATAATCTAATACTACAGAAACATGCAGCATTAGCCAAAATTATTACCCTACATACATGCACATAGTAGTGACTGAAACAGGGACTAGCTGTGTTATCCTCCCATTATAATGATTCCAGTTGACCTCGGAGGTTAGATTGATGTCAGAATTTTAACTCTAAAACTCATTTCCGAATGAACAACTCGAGCGCTCTAACTCAGAGATTCTGACGCACTCCGAGGTCCAACTTCTGAGTTCCAACGGAGCATATAAGAGGTCATTGAAGTCAGAGCAGCAGTCTGACGCTCACAGTACGTGTTCCTGGTAAATGTCATAGCTCACGTTGCTGCAGTCCCACTCTTGTAGATACAGAGCACGACTGTATTCAGTGACATCACATTGGGCCACTCTCTGTGACTGTGCACGCACTAATTATGGCTTTGACCTCCCGCTCTGCCACGGTTTGACTTCTTTCCACCAGGCCGCTGACATTTACACCTGTGACATTTTGACAATCCCTCTCAAATCTCCCATTTGCCCTCCAGTGAACTATCCTGTCTCACTTCTGTCTACAATGGCACTTACCTTCCATGAAATGATTATGCTACATCAGATTCCAACATTAATATTAGCTGGGGTGTGTGACTATGTCGTATACACTGTAAACAAATTACAAATTACAATTTTCTTCTTAAGGAAACCAGTTCCCAGTGAAGATTAGTTTTTACATACTATGACTAACCAATCACAGAGCAGATGTTCAGAACAAAGCCCCACCCCCTTTATATAAACATTAATATACCAAGTTATGATTGGTTAGGTCAGTAAGTAAGCAGAGCATATAAAACTATATCCTCCATGAGCCATCACTTTTTATAGATTCGAAAACAAATCAAGATTGCTCTCGAGGGAAATATACAATTATAGTCACAAAATATTAGATTTTTGGATTCAATTTGTAAATAAATGAAATAAGAAATGCCACATTGATTTACATACCAGGAGATAGTCATTTATGTTGTATTGCATTTTAGGAGCATTCTGTAATTTGCCTCAAAAGTCCCTAACTCTTTTTTTGTGACTAGCAGTACATATGCATTTGACCCAGGTTCTTTACTGAAATCGTTTAATACACAGTTTCAAACGTAGAGAGGGTAAAGGTGGGTCCTGGTCTGCGGGATAGTGATTTGTGGATTGCTGTTTCTCTGGTGGTTAGTTCTCGGGCTGATATGAAGGCGCCTTGGCAGAGCAGTGTGCCAGCAGCAGCACATCTGAGGAGTAAACATGACAGATGCTGATAGACCCTGACACACACTGATAAGCCAGTTCCCACAATCCCCCTGTGCTGGCCACCGCCATGCACAACCTTTATCGGGCCGAGTGCCATGTCAAGCCTGTCTATCCCTCACAGTGGCATGGCTGTATACCGGGCACCATTGGACCACCCAGTGACCACCCTAACAGAGCGGAATGGAGGCTGGGTGGTACACTTGACTCCTGCCATCATTCATCTGATCTGGGGGGCATATTTTATTAACTTCCTGGGGCTTGATTGAACACCAGTCAGTTTTAAGTGAAATGATGTATAGCACGCCATGGAAGAAAAGGAAAATGAATAATCTGATGTCTATGCTAGTCGAGTAATTAGGAAATTAATGATACCTGTTGTCAGACAACTACAAATCTCATTGAATGTTCAGTTGTATCACAAGTACATGCAGTTATACAATATTTAAACTCATGTTAACATATGTGGTACATTTGTACAGTTAATTTGTATCCGTTATATGAAGTTTGAGCAGTATATCTGGGGAATAGCATCTGTGTTTGTTGGATATAAATCTGGTGGATGGTTGTGATTTATCGAAAGTTCATCAATGAGGCTCTTGCCAAAGAAATAGCTTGGTACATATCCAGAAACACTGTGGCTTTATCAGCCTCATTTGTCCTAAATAAAAGCAAACATCAAGAGCTGCTGACATCAAGGGTCATTAATCATCAAACTTAGGCCCTGCTTTTTGAAAAATGTTTTCAAATAGAATTCAAAATTCAAAGCAAATGTGAGTTTGGAGTCTGAGCATATTCCGGCATTCTGTTTCATAATGAGCAAGCCTCAGTTCACATGAGTCTGGCCCTTCTGCAGATAAGGATAAAATAAGACTTTGGCATGAGTCCATGACACCTCTTAACTCTAGATGTCAGTCACCAGGACTTGTTAAAACACTTATAATTTCTATTGACCAGCCTGTATTGATCTCTCTATCTGTTTATTCACATCCTGCTAATCAATTGTAACCTGTTCCAAACGGATCCCTATCACTCTCAATTACGCCAATCACAGTTGGGTGTGCTGATCCCCCACGGCCGCTGAATATGTGGACTCTGCATCATGTTAACTGCTCTTGGATCCTCTGGTGGGCGGACAGCCCTGAATCAATACATTCAGAGAGGATCCCAGAGCAGCAGCACACAGCAGCAAAGTGTGGGCAGGTCATGCAGCCGCAGGCAAACTGAGCCAATCCACTGGGACGGACTAGGACGGACTGGGACAGACTGGGACAGACTGGAACGGACTGGGACGGACTGGGACGGACTGGGACGGACTGAGCCAATCCACTGGGACGGACTGGGATGGACAGGGACAGACTGGGACAGACTGGAACGGACTGGGACGGACTGGGACGGACTGGGACGGACTGAGCCAATCCACTGGGACGGACTGGGATGGACAGGGACAGACTGGGACGGACTGGGATGGACAGGGACACACTGGGACGGACTGGGACGGACTGGGATGGACTGGGACAAACTGGGACGGACTGGGACGGACTGGGATGGACTGGATCGGACTGGGACAGACTGGGTCGGACTGGGACGGACTGAGGCAGACTGGGGCGGACTGGGACAGACTGGGACGGACTGGGATGGACAGGGACACACTGGGACGGACTGGGACGGACTGGGACAAACTGGGACGGACTGGGACGGACTAGGACCGACTGGGACGGACTGAGACGGACTGGGACGGACTGGGACGGCCTGAGGCGGTCTAGGACGGACTCGGACAGACTGGACTGGGACGGACTGGGGCAGACTGGGACTAACTGAGGTGGACTGGGACGGACTGGGACGGACTGGGACAGCCCATCTCCAAACCAACAACAATGGATTGTGCAAGTCTTTTTCTGTGCGACTTCTTAATCTGACACTTGTCTTGCTCTGGGCAAGAACCTTTTTTTATTCCTCCAGAGACGAATTTAAGGCTCAAACGAAAATGAAATGGTTTCAGGAACAGAATAATTTATGACCTCTGTCTAAAGTGTTAGGGTTAAATGACATCACACTCGCAGAGCTCTTTTCTTTACTTCAAAAACATAAAAAGGCCTCAGTGGCACCTCATGTAAAGGCAGCATGACAATTCACCAACCCTGCTTTTAATCTGCATTTCAAAAGCCTGTTGTATGCCAAGTATTATGGTGCAAACACATTCAGTGTGTATAAAGGTGATGTAGCTTCATAAAAATACTAGTGTTCCTTTGAGAAGGACCCGGAGAGGCTCTGGCTTGTTGTTCTGAGCTCTTTAAACACGTATGAGTCTGTGAATATTACATTACTCAGAGGCTGCATTGGGCCCATTTGTCAAAAAATATCCGCTGCACACAGTCCCCATTTCACTCAAGAGGAAAATGGCTCTCTCTCTCCAAAATGATGGCATAAGGACTGTGTGTCATATTTAATGCCAGTCATTTTCAGACATGTTGGTTGTTTCATTGTGTTGGTGCGTAATAGGCAGAGGTCATAATGTCTATGGCAGGAGTGGGGTTAATAAAAAAGTAAAGAAACGGGGGCCAGCAGGAAAAGGGCTGCTTCCTCTTTTGTGAGCTGTTGAGTTGAATTTCTTATACCTTCTGGGGCCATCATTTCCACAATCTCCCCAGAAAATACAGCTGCATCTGTCACATTGTATCATGCATTCATTTGTCTTTGATTTTTAAATTTTCAGTACATGATGATAAAAAGCTATGAAGATGAAAAAGAGATGAAAAAGTCCAACTCTTCCATTCACAGAAACTGTATGTGAGGCAAACTAGGAAGAATTAGCAAATACTAACAAGATCAGTGGCACCTGTTCACCAGTATCTGTTTATCACGTTGATAATAACTAATCCTCATGTGGGATTCAAAGGACGCTTGTCACAGATGGGACAATGTGTAAAATCTAAATATTTTTTTATTTTCATGATGACTGGTTTTCTTTGATCTGTGCAGTTATTTCCAGTTCAGAATCATAGTTGTTTTGTATACAGTGCTGCTTGAGGGTCTAAAGATTAGTGTTATAGAGTTTTTAATCCAATGGTAAAATATTGGAATATAGGTATAAGGTGAATGCATGTGATAACTCTACGAAAAATAAATGCTAAATATTCAATTTCTCAGCGTCTTTCTTCAAGAATTAATAAGAAAATGTATTAGCGTAGGTCATATCGGGGCCAGACATTATGATTCTGAAGGTTTATATTCAAACCACTGTAGGAATAGATTGTCAGACTCTGTTAGGGGCAGATTGGTGTATTACATAAATGATTATAATGGTGACATGGAGTAGTCAAAATGTACCTTTGCTAGAGTATGTGCATGACTGTAATAGGGAATTATTGCCAGCGACCACCCAATAAAGTAAAGTATATGGTGTGATTCCCCCAGCCATGACCTGTGCAGAAAAATAAATTACAAAGCTGACAGAACATCACATCCTCTTAGCCCGAGGAGAGCTGAAAGACGAAGTCCTCTGTGACACCATTTTTCTGCAGATTGTTAAATGCCACTATTTGATCTTTTCCATTTATGAGTAATGTATTTTTGCCTCTGCCCCAAAGCACTGTGCTGCTGCTAAGCCGCACCGAGCAGTCGGGCTGACCTGGCTACTAATATAATGTGGAGCAACAAAGCGTCATCTGAAGTCGTATGACACACTTTCACCGATGTTATGACCTTATTCTAGATCACAATAATAAAGCCTGGTTTGTCGATGTCAGTAATCACCATAGTGATGTTTTTTAAATGATTTAGACGTCAGAGGCAAGTTGGGAAACTCAATGTTGGCCAGGTTTAAGTAATGGAAGGGATTTTGATTAGTTTGGCATCTATGTAGATTTACACTAGGGATGCACAGATCGGACAATATTCACAATTTTGACTGATTTCAGTATCGGTCTATACCAGGGGTGGGCAAACTTTTTGACTCAAGGGCCACGTGGGGTTTAAACATTTGCCAGAGTGGGCCGGCTGATATTGTATTCTATAAAACTGACACACGAGAAATACAGCTTCTGACATTTCACAGTCTCTCTCCTTTTCTTTGACCCACTCATTGGTGCCGATCTCAGTGCGTCGTAACCCAGACACAGGACCAGAAACGGGTTCAGAAAGGCTCCTGGTGTTGATCCAGCGCCCTCTGTTGGACTCACCATGACTCAATAGTATGTTGAGAAAAGGCTAATTCAATTAAGGGCAAATGAATGGGGTTACTGCAGGGTATAACAATGTGTTACTACATAGAAAATGCTCCAAAGGCCGGATTAAAAAGCTCCAAGGGCCGCATGTGGCCCCTGGGCCGCAGTTTGTCCACCCCTGGTCTATACAGATGGCTGATGGTAACCTGTTGTTCAAGGATAAATTAAGTTATGAAACAATCAGAGAAAGAAAAGCCCGTTGAAAAAGTCTACATTTAGGGACGACATGAAATAAAACTAATATTTATGGATTAATAAATTAACTTAAGGCAGTTGTTTATATGAAGAAACATAGCCCACTAAAACACACACAGAATATCGGAATCGGCCAAATTGGTAATCAAAATATCGGAATCGGCCAAATTGGTAATCAAAATATCGGTATCGGCCAAATTGGTAATTGAAATATCGTATCGGCCAAGAAATATCATATCGGTGCATCCCTGATAGACTAGTGTTTATATTCATGGCCATTCCTCTAACAAGAACATTACATTGTTTTCAAATACAATGGAAAGCATTGAAATGACTAAATGAGTTTTGAGTGTTGTTGCTGTCATTTGTTCCCATTCATTCTTATCCTGATGTTGGCCTGGCTCATAAGACTAGCTAACTTTATTCAAACTCACAACTTTCTACACCCCTAGCGCTGATGTTGTACTATATTTGAGTTGCATAATGTAACATGTTGGGGTCTTAAGGCTAAAACACCTGTTTTACTAAATGTTACAAACAGATCAACATAGTGAAAGAAGTGCTGCTGCTCATATTGAAATATTCATAATGCTATCACCCAAATGATGTAATCCCTAAAACAACCAGCATGAATTGCAATACTTCAATGTAGAAAAACTGTGGTTACATAAGCAGCCCGATAAATAAAAATGGCTAGACTTTTCTCCATAGTCTATAGCAGGCATTCCCAAAGTCAAGAGTGCCGTGGCTCACTTCAATATTTGAAAATTGTTTGCTTAATCCTAAAAATTCTGTCAAAATACTTAATTTAGTCACCTATTTCATCCAAATTTCTACTGAAAACAACACTCTAGTAACTTGAAGCTTGAAGTGATATCTGATTGAATATGATATACTTGCAGGACCTTTGTGGACCCCAGTTTGGGAATCACTGGTCTATAGAATCCACTTCTTCTCTTAATCACCCATAATGACAACAGAGTTTGAACGTCTAATGCATTCACTCTTATGATTTTTGTTTGGTGAAGGCTGCCCTCCTACTGAGCCTGGCCCTGTGCATTCTTCTCTTTTATTGTGCTGCAGCTCTACTCCTCACAATGGCATAGCATATTTCAATTACACACTCCAACTCCACGACCTGATCACGACTCCAGTCCTCTGTGCATTTTATTCTTGTCTTCTTTGAGAATGGAGAGCTCCTCACAAGAAGAAATTAGCAGTATCCTTCCTGTCATATCATCTACCAATGCTCTGTATTTGGACAGAGCTGTGGTGCAATGCCACCCCCACTGGTAGGTTAAGACATTGCATCTCCCCTTCCAACATGTAGTGGAGAATAAGATTTATGGATGCCATGGTTCTGCTGGTGAGGGCTGGTGCCATATATAATGTCAAATGTTAAAGGGCCCCTTGATTGTTGCAATAAATAAAGGTAAAATGCGCTTAGGGTTCTTTATTACAGCACATCAATCACTCATGTGTCGCACGTTTGAATAAAACCTGCAAGTCATTTCTAAATGAAACCTCAATGTGGAACAGGCCTAAATCATTTTCTTGCAAATCATAATTCATTCAATATTGCATAGTGCCATATTTCTGCTGCATTGTTTCATACGTTCAATAAGCTTTGAGCTACATGAAGCTATAGGAGCTGAATGTTTCAAAGCTACAGATTTCTGAGGTGCGTCTTCAGCCAGTCTCCTGCTGCTGGAGAAAGGGTGCCTTGCTTTTTATATCTCGGGAGGACTGCTGCACAGTTTTTATACAGTACAACTATTTTAACTCAGCCGATCAATACTAAGCATACTTCAGTGTGAAGTCAAGTGGAGTCATTTTAAAAGTAGATACACTGTGGGAGTATTTTCTGGGGACAAAAACCTAGCATCCATGTTCTCTGACCAACGGCAGAGCTAGAGCAGTAACTCAGATTTAAACAGTGCACAGGTTTATACTGAACTGAACAATGGACACACGTCTGGATACGGCAGTAGTCTATCGAGCCTTAGATTCAAAACTCAAATGTTAATCTTGTAAACCAAATTCAGACGATACCATTGTTTCCTTATAGGTGGCCAGTTTGGACAAAGAGAGAAGGGCTTGTACTCCCACATAAAGGCTTATTGTAGTTATTAATCACAGTTCACAGAATGCTCCTGCAGGGCTACTGTACTCACAGGATGTAGATGGCAGTGACAAGTGACAGTTAAATAAACTAGTTTGAGACTAAATACTATCAACACAATCTTCCACGTCAGAGCAGTGATGAGTATTAAAACTGTCATGCAGAGGAGGGCAGTTACATTTACTCAGTTACATTTACTTGAGTAACGTTTTAAATCAATGGTACTCCATAGAGTATCTTTACTGCACAATACTTTTGACTTTTACTTGAGTAATAATATTTTGAAGTAACTGTACTCTTACTCGAGTAAAATCTTGTACTTCTAGAAAGAGTAAGAGTACTTTTACCACCTCTGTGTGTCATGTAAGAACAGCTTTATGTGAAAAATGTGATGATGTGGAAATGTTGTTCCTTGTGCCTTAAATTTTGAAAACATTATTTATGTTTTTAGTTTAACTTTTGAAAATATCAAAACAGATTACCACAAAATTAAACAAATAATCTGACATTACGCTCAAACAGTTACTCACGACTTGAGTAGTTTTTTCACCAGTACTTTTTTACTCTTACTCGAGTAATTATGTGAATGATTACCTTTTACTTTTACTTGAGTAACATTATTTTGAAGTAACGGTACTCTTACTTGAGTAACATTATTGGCTACTCTACCCACCTCTGAGTATTTGTGTCCTATCAACAGATTTCTGATTTGAACATCCCTTGACAGCAACATCTGACATACCTGTGCATTTTTAAAAAAAATCTTTGCATGCTCTTTTTTCTGTGTTATTGTGTGTGGTTCGGTCGACTAGTGAAGCAGTTAGTCATCTGGAGGTTCAGCGGTGCATGTAGTCGAAGACAGCTCAGTTCTGCTTTAGTGCATGCTGCAGGCCAACACATGCTTTCATTACCTTCAATATGCTCCTGTCAGCACAACATTCAGCACCATGGGGGTCCCACTGCTTATGGAGCTGGACACATACCACAGAGTTACAGAGTTTGCGTATGCACAAAAAAGTTTGTATAATAGTTATTATATTTGTAAAGTTCTCTTCTAAGCTTACTCTTTCTGAAACTATAGATTATAGGTTCCTGATTTAGAAATGCCACGCCAGATTTCGAAAATTGTTTTTGAGACCCCCTGTGGGTTGTATTATAAGGGTGTTTTGCACTTGCACAGGACAAGAGTGCTCTGATGTTTTATCTAATGTTTTTATTTCAGAATTCACTGCTTATTATTTTTATTTTTAAGGAGGTAATTTTTTGGCTCCTGTTTGTCTGTCTGTTTGTTAGCAAAAAGAACTTAAAGGATTTGGATGAAAGTTTCATGGAACTGGATTTTTTTAAAGAATGGGATCTGTTAGCAACTTTTCTCCCAAAATTCTGCACTTATTTGGATGAGGGAAGATCAGAAAATACACAGTCCAGTCCACAAGGCCAGTTGCTTACATTTTGGGATCCGTGGAAATGAGCTGCATTGGCGGAGGTCTGCGCTCTCCGATTGCTTTCTAGTTCTTTTTAAGTGCAAATTATTAAAAGCTAAACCCAGACTGCTGTTATCACACATACTTTGTGTATGTATTTCCTGATTTGTGTTCGACGGTGAAAGAAAAACAGAATTCACAGTGCATTTCTATCAATAAAACAAGTTTTATTTGCAAAACAATACCAGGTGACATTCAAAATCCACTGCATGATAATGAGAGTGAGAATACAGTCAGTGAAAGCGCCCCTCGATTGGAGCAGCGCATGCAGCATTGTGATGAGAACATGTAGTATTGAAAAAGCACAAATTCATGGCACGGATAATTCACCAGTGTTCACATATCCACAGAGCACATTGTTACCATCTTTCCCCAGTGCCATCCATTTTGTCCAATCTGAACAAATGGTGTGGTGAGTGTGATTCATGTGTCTGCCAGCGGCTGCAGCCAGTCTCGGTGTCACATGCAGATTTATGGAAATGTACAGCGCCCCGTGCCACCTGCTGTAGACCTCCTGTGTAATTACCACCGGAGGGAGGGGTCGGCCAAGGGGGATACCTGTTGGCGCAGACCGGGAGTTCAAGGACATTCATCTTGGCTAAGGGCCAATGCTGACAAGGAAATGCAGATAATCATGGTTTATCTGTCTACATGATACTGTCACTTCAACCCTGCTACTGTAGACCCCTTATTAAAAATGCAACCAACTAAAGCTGGACCCAAACTCTTAGCTGTCAATCAAAAATCCCTACAGTTGAGATACTGGCTAAAACTTGTTTGGCATGTTAGGAATTTATTAACACCCGGCTCAGCTAGGGGTGAAGGGAAGTAACAAAAACCACGATGTGAAATGGTAAAACCAAAGTTATGTATCAAAGTCTCAACAAGAGGACACAAGTCAAAGTGGCATGCTGTTCACATAAAATCTCTGCCGCAGGAAGTGGCTGATGGGCGTGGCCTTATATGGGTGAGGCACTACCAGGATTGTCCAAGGCTATCAAGATTCATATTCTGAATTGTAATGAATCTAGATATTTCTGTAAGATCAACTAGGCTTTTTCACAACTCTCTTGGCTTCTGACCTAATCTTTTACCAGATTAAAAAAAATCGACTCTCTATCTCTATGAATCTTTTTATATTATCTTCCATTCATTAAATTACAAACTGATCTTTGAGTTTTCATATAGCTTCCAAAGTCTGATGCAAATATTTCAATGTTGCCTTCAAAATGTAACTTTGTGCAACTCACTCATTACAGGGTCACACTAAATATATATATATATATATATATATATATATAAAACACATTTACTGAAGCTTACAGTATACTGCAGGTTCATGTTCTGCTAAACCTGAACATTTCTAGTTAAACTTCTCCGCTCTGCAGGGTTTGCTGCAGAATATACATCATGGAGACGCATTGATTTTTAAAAAGGTGTTATTTGTAACCTTGCTTTGGTAAGCTGTTTGTCTTTTGTCTGAACGGTGGCCTTCTCGGAGGTGGCAGTGAAACGCTCACACACTTGGCTATCACTATAACCTGCCAAATTGTCAGAAATAATAGCACTTCATAACATCAGCCGTGCCCTGCTGCTGGCCTTTCCTACTGTGGTCATTATAAAACAGACACTAGTTCAATCATTTATGCAAAACTTTCAGCAGAACTCAGCTTTTATATGGCGTAGTTTAAACCTACGAGGCATATCACGTTGACAGCTGATAAAATGTCAAGAAATACGGTGCCTTATCTGTCTCCTGCAGTCTTACCTCTCTGACAGTATTAGTGCCCAAACACAGAAGCACTCTGGTCCTTGATTAAGCATTGCTACAGACGTGTATAAAAAAGTGGCCCTCTTGACTTGTTCTCTGTGAGCTTGGTGTGTAGTAGTGGCTGTGTGTGGATGTCTGGCACTGGGCCTGAAGCGTATTAAGACCTGCTCACACTGGCACGTCTCTCTTGCCTGTGTTGCCACCGCCTTTATCACAGAAGCAATTTAATAGCGTTTGAATTCTTATACAGCCTAGCGGTTTGAGATAAATTGGACAAATGGGACGGCGCTCTCGTCTGTTTTATTTTTGCCGCACTAATGCCAGGCGGATGCGAACTGAGTTAGGGCGGTAAACTTTGCTGTTTCCAAGCCACAAAACACAAAGGAATGTTGCTAAAGTATTTTAAAATGGAATAATGTGAAAAATGACTTGCTTCCTTGGGGTGGCTGCAGCCTGCACAAGCATATGGCCCTGAGGCATCCTGGACCAAAGCAGATTAGAGGACTATATATATGGATTAAATGTATATATTGTGCTTTATAGTGCATCAAGCTAATATTCAGTCCACAATTGTATAAATCGGGTTTGCAGCCACGATCTCCATCTCTATGCACCTCCCTATAAACGGTATAGACTGCCAAATGGATACAAACTAGATCTGAATATGCTGTTTCAAACCATATTGTGCCATATTCGATAATTATGCACTGCAAAATGCAAATAAAGTCTTATTTTATAATTCTATCTAAAGGGGTAACTGCTGCTATTAGGTGAAAGTGAATACCACAGCCATACTATTTCCCAACCACATAATGAAAAACTAGGCCTGTGCTGTCGTCCCCGACAGCAAGGTGTATATCGGCGAAAACGGCCCCGTACGTCTGCCCCGTACGTCTGCCCCGTACGTCTGCTACAACTGTCACCAACGGGACCTTAATCACTTTTTTGATTTGTCTGGATGTTTGTGAAGAATGTTTTTGCCAAATTTAG
>JAVQKC010038728.1:0-13704 GCA_036025475.1 Philypnodon macrostomus
CACATGTGTTAATTCATAGTTCTGATGCCTTCAGTGTGAATCTACAATGTCAATAGTCATGAAAAGAAAGGAAACTCATTGAATGAGAAGGTGTGTCCAAACTTTTGGTCTGTACTGTAGGAGGGTGGGCTAACAGCAGAAGACCAGGAGCCACTTTATTAGGTACAAAGTCTACCTAATAAAGTGGCCTGTGTGTGTTTGTGCATGTGTGTATGTGTGTGTGTGCGTGCGTGTGTGTGTGTGAATAATACGCCTCACCATTTTCTACTAAGGCTGGGTTTCTCACCTGAATCAGCCCCACCTGTTCTCCATTACCCCATCAGTCTACAGGATATTAGAGCCTCCAGCCTGAGGCCCCACATAATTAGCTCTTATATGGACATGAAGGAATGTCCCACAGCGTTTCCCCATCTTCCAAACATGTCTTTTATGGTGGATGTATCTACCCTCTGTTTTCACTTTCCTTGCCCTTAAAATATTAAGCGGGGCATAGACAAAAAAAATCATCATTCTCTCTTTCTCTGTTTATTGCAAATATAACCATATGTTTGCAGTTTGTGTGCACAGCTGACAAACCGGGTATATTTGAGACCACCCGGCAATGATGTATTATCCAAAACAGGATTTGCAGCAAGGAGCGAGATGCCCAAGGGACCCTCCTCCTGGCAGCCAGGGTAATGTAATCACCTGACGGGATGTATCTATGTCAGGAGTAAATACAGGGCACGGCGTCATCTGGCAACAAGCAGCTCCATCAGGATATAAATGTTTAGGTTCTACTCGTATTTCTTATTGTGCTCATTTCTCCAGTGATCTTCAGAGGGTATACGAGGCAGGGCAGGCAAGTAATGTATCTTGTGTTTGTGTGTTATTTAATGACCATCTGTTTCAAAGTGCCCAGTGTTGGATTTTCAAATGTAGCTCTATGTCATGTCTCTATTGCACTCGCCAGTAATTTCCCCAAAGACTGTACTTCTCACTTCCAGACATTTCTCTCAGGACCTATTCTCTGTTGCAGCCCACTTGGGCTTTGTACTGACTGACAAATTAATTTTGTAAAGCCCTAACAAGTGAATAATAAATTAAACTGCGCGAGCTGCTGATTAGTCTGAAGTAAAGCCTACACCCGTATGTGTAACAGCGAGATATGGACAAATAAATATATGAATCATACATTTATGGAATCTCTTGCTCACAATATGTCTGTCCAGACAGTCAAGATTAAAAACTTATTGAGACAAAAAAAACATCCAAATAAGCATTAATGCTGAGGTGTTTGGTCCATAGCTCCCCGGGACACAGAGTGCATAGAGGGGCCACAAGGGGCCCCTGTTGGCCCGTGAGCAGTGAGAAGTGGACGGGGACTGTGTAACACGAGTCTGGACCTATACTCCAGCTCAGAGAAGTGCGCACACAGACACAGAAGAGCGCGCGATGGAGCCGGTGCCGCTGCTCGTGCTGCTCGCGCTGCTCACGAGCTGTCCCCTCGGCTGGGGGGTATACACTGGGCCCTTGCAGCCGGAGATCACCAACGGGACCTTCCACCACTTCTTTGTCCCTGACGGAGACTACGAGGAGACCGAGGACCCGGAGCAGTGTCAAATGCTCTTTAAGTTTTCTGACGTGTCCCCGTGCGCCGCCGCGGAGCACGAGGACTCCGTAGTGCGCGAGGACTTTGTCATCACCAAACTTCAGACCGAGGACTCCGCGCGCCTCTTGGAGAATATTGGACGCACGGTCACGCACGACCTGGACGGTGAGGACAGTTACGGCAAATTCCTGCGGAAGGAAATCTCTCAGATCAGCGACGCGTTTTCGAGCGTGGACAAGTCTCTGCTGGAGTTAGAAGTGAAGTTCAAACAGAGCCAGGACACGGAGCTGCGCGAGGAGCAGCAGCTCAGCGGCCACGTGCTCATACAAGTGGGGGACATCAGGGACACACTGCGCGAGACTACCGACATCTCTCAGGGACTCAGAGACAAGCACGAGCTGCTGTCTCTCATCATCCGCAGTCATGGCACGAGACTGAGCCGCCTCAAGACCGAGTATCTTCACACGGGCTCCTAGTGAACTGGCAAGACCCACTTAAATCTATATATGTTCATGTGACTTGCATGGATCTGCTGGACTGGATCTGAATATGCAAATGAAGTCTTATTGCATTTTTAATAAACAAATCATACAGTTATTTGTGGACGCGGCTGATCAAATAAATGATCACGTAAATCCATGAACACTCACTCTCTTCTTTTCTTTAGCCACAGCACGAACACAATAAAAACAGTTCATCATTTTAAAATGTTTACGGAAACTGGAGCTTTATTTTTCCACTCAGTCAGCTCTTCTTCTGTCTAAAGATACATGATAGAATTGCAGTAAAATGAGCGGAACACATGCATTTTATAACATGGTGGCTCACACAATATAAATCCTCCAGACAGCCTCCTCTCCTCTGCCAGCACGTGTTTACATATTCTGAAATATCCTCATTGTGAGTCCTTTCACAGCCGGTCCCTTTGATAGCCTTACATTTATCATGTGCGCTCCATTTGTATGTCAGCAGCGTCTCACAGGAGTCACTGTTTATGGCGCCTGGTTGTTGTGAATTCTTAAAAGCAGAGCAAAGCAGGGCCTCCCACATCACCGTCTACTGTCTGCCTGTTTTCACTTAGCGTGCTTTTAATATTTAAGTGGGGACCTTTTTTCATCTTTAGCTTCAAAATGATCTTTGTTGAAACCTCAATAATAAGACAGTGCCCACTTCTGACAGACGGTGTGTGTGTGCACATATGGGTGCATTTGGGTGGGATTTCCTGTCTGCTTTTCCTCTCCATCCACTTTCCCCCGAGGGACCCCCAAGTTTAAAAACAGAAGTCCATATTGCATTGCGCAGCAGAGGTGGGTAGAACGTACCCAAAAAGACCACCACCTATAGGTATTTGGTGGATCAGAACTCGTCGGGTATAGGGTACAAATGTAACTTCAGAGGCATTTTATATTTGATCTACTAAGAACAAACGTGTGCAATCTCAGTTCTTTCAAAATGATCAATTCGTTAAATCTTAATTCATCTTGAACATGTATTGGAAATGCCCAGTTACGTACATAGATGAGAAAATACACCAATTACAATTACAGAACTGGAGCCCAGCAAGAGCCAAGACTGTCAAAGAAAGCTCAAAGAAAGATCCTATATACTGTACATGTGCTGCCTTTACATTTCCAGCGACCGCCCAACATTGATAAAGAGATAGCTGTAGATTTGTGCCTTGATAGTAACAGAAATCTCACCCAGTTGTCCACCCATGATTTAGAGAATGCATAAAGTCCAGTGTTTGGTTTGAGTCCCTTATGTGTTGGGGCCTGAGCAGACTGTTGAAAGAATGTCCGCCCGCTCCTCTCTCACTTATTTAAAGGACAAACAGAGAAAGGTCAGGAATGTAGAGCAGTGTTGATCTGAGAGCTCACTGATCCGTGTCTGGGCCAAAACAAAACCCCAAAAAACGAAAAGGCCTCTATGGAGCATGCAGCGGTGGTAATATTACAGAACTGAAACCACTTGAAGAGTATTGAGAGTGCTTCTGTTTTTGAGCTATTTTTCCACTTACTTAAACATAAAAGTTCAATAGTTATAGTAATTAGTGTTTAGCCTAGTAAGACACCCAGAGAACTGCCACTCACTGAATGTCTTTTGGAAATCATTCTCTGTAAACCCCAGACATGGTTGTTGGATGTGAAAATCCCAGCATAATCAATCTCTGAAAAATGAAAAATAAAAATAAAAACAGTCCACCTAGCACCAGTGAGCATCCTTCTTCTTCATTCTGATGCTTGACAATCTCTTGAAATCATTTTTATTCCTACCTGCCGTTATAATGAAGCCAAAGTTCAGTTGTGTGACCTGTTTTAGACCATACTTTTATTTACATTTACATAAACATGTTCATGTGGAGCTAACTGGGACCATATGGAGTAATTACCTGCTTTACCATGACCCACTCTTTATGTATATGCACTCACTGCAGGTGTTTTCTGTCAGTTCTCTGGTCAAACACTATCAAACTCTCACCCCTTGACCTTAAACACACTGCTTCTACACAAACACACACAAACATGTAAAGAAAGCAAAAATGATGTTCATGGAAAACAAAATGAATGAAGAGTTGTGTGGTTTGAAATGTGAGCAGGTGTGATTACACCATGTGTGATTACACCATGTGTGATTACACCATGTGTGATCTGACTGTAACTTGTTTAGAGTTCATTCTGTGGAACAGTGTTTGCTGAGACTTTCCAGCTGTGGTCCGTTTGATTTGCCTTGTTAGTTTTTGTCACAGAAGGTTTAGACACTGTTTATTAGAGGAGAGAAATAAACCCAGGCGTGTACCCAACTTTAACAGCACCAACGTAAATAAAGCACTAAAGCTGTTTGGAAGGATTAACGCATTACGACGTTACAATGATGTTTGTGTGGGACAGAGAAAGTGCTTTTGCAAGGCTTCTTTAATTCTTTAAAAATATTTCCATTGTTTAAGACCTTGAGAACAACAAAACATTTGCTCAAACACAGTTTGGTCTTAATGCTCATGTTTTCACTGAATAAACACAAATGCATCTGCATACATACAGTTCAAAATACATGTACATATTTGTCTCGATGAATACATCATGATACACAGTTGCCCTTTTGAAATGTGACAGAACACATATATTCAATACAGATTTCAAATTGTGCTATCGATCTCCTGCCAGTTATTCTTTTTCTTTTTTCAAACTAGCAGATTAAGAGTAAAATATTTGAATAACTATTCTCCTCTTAAAGAGCAGGCAATAACACTGAACAGTTCATTCATAAAGTGGAACGAGTGAAGCACCAGAGGAAGTGCAGTCCTCTTTCGGTCAAAGTCACTCCTTTAGGTCCATTGTCCAAATAAGACCGAGCTACAGTCCTGTTTGTCTCACAGAGGAGTCCCTGTAAACGTCCACAGAGCAGCCTTACACTGTCTCATGTTACACTCATTAACACAAGCACGTGTCAGTGTCACACGCAGCCGTTCTCCTGCCGAGGCTTGTGTGCCACAGGGGTCTGTGGAGGGTACAGTGAAGGGGCCAGGGTACAGAGGAACCCAGCAAGCAGCGTCAGGCCCAGGCCGCCCCACGCACAGAACATGGACCAACCGTAACCGTGACTGATGTCCTCTGGTATTCCGAACATGTACCGGGGGTAACGGGACAGTTCAAAGTTGATCCCAGCCACACATGTGCAGAGAGAAATGATGCAGCATGTTCCTGAAAGAAAATAACAAATATTAGATTGCCAAAATACAATATACAATGACACCAACTATCAAATTAAAAATATATTTGTTCATTTTGAGGTTATTTCTCACACATGTGTAATAAAGCCCACTGTAACTAAGGATATAAGGCTGTAATATAAACACAAAACCGCCTTATACTAGGCTTTTAAGTAGTATATATTCAAACTAATGTGTATGGCTTTTCAAACATTATCTTTAAAAAACGCAACAGTGGTCTTTGGCCTGTTCTGTGGCGCATCCTGAGCAGGACTGTGTCTGCACGCTGCCCCCTGGTGGTGTGGCTAGACAGTCCACTCTTTATGTAAACTACATCCTCTTACCTCCCATAAGGAAAAGCAGTCCGGCCACATACTGCATCAGATCATGCTCCTTACAGCAGCCCAACACGCCAATGATCCAGCCGAACAGGATGATAGAGACAGCCATGCCTATGAAGCTGGCAGTCATCCTTTGGAGATCTGAAACAGTCGGGGGGAGAGCGAGTGAGGCAAGCTGTGCAAACGTTAAATAACCGTCTTAAATAGATGCAGGGGGGTTGAGCAACTCACGGAGCGCGTGCCACTCATCCTGCCGTATTGTCTTTGTCAGGTTGACAGGCAGATTCCTGGGCAGCGCGGAAGATGAGTAGTAGTATTTTATTGGCGTGCAGCGTGGGACCAATCCTGAGCGTGTAAACACAAGACAAGTCAAGCAGACGCTGAGACAGGATACCACAATATCTCTGCTGCCACCCCCCCACCCCCGCAACTCCCAGCCTCCCCCCGAAAAGGGCGCCCTGTACATGCTCCATCATCCACCCA
The DNA here is from genome assembly GCA_036025475.1 of Philypnodon macrostomus. Taxonomy (NCBI): domain Eukaryota; kingdom Metazoa; phylum Chordata; class Actinopteri; order Gobiiformes; family Eleotridae; genus Philypnodon; species Philypnodon macrostomus. Next base: position 6,122 of record JAVQKC010038728.1, read on the forward strand.
CACCACAATGGGGCAAGTGGAGCAGCTTATCCTCCGCATCTGTGTTACTACACTGTGGCCTTTTTGGCAGATTCAGCACTGAATTGTAACTGTACTCCGTGTTCTACCGCGTAGGCCTGAAAGGGCTGTGCGCATCACCTTGGATAGCGCATTCATAAGACTGCCAATGCAAAACATACACTGGACGAGTAAACAGTAGACAAAACACAAACCTTTAAAGATTAAATCCTCCGTTTCTAGGTCATACCCCTCCCTGTGGCACTTCTTCCACAGCCCGGTAATTGTGGAGTTATATTGCCGACTGCAGAGCGACTCCATGGCCGAGGCTAGGGGCGAGAGGTGCCGCTTAGCCCGCAGCAGCATCTCGCCACTCAGACTGGAGCCTTTTCTCTCTACGTGCTTCTCCTTGGGCAGCATCCTCAGCGGCAGGTTAGAGATGTAAATGAACCCGGGGTCGTTTCTTTTATTGGAATAAGTCTTGCACCGTTCTCTGTGTCTCCGGGCGTCCGTCTCGTACCAGTTGTCGGTGCTGATCGCCACTGCTATGAGCCCCAAAGCGCAAAAAGCCAAACACAAACCCGCCACGGTCAATGTTCTCATCGCAGCCATGTTCCATACGCTTTGAGATATCCACGGGACGGTCACACACACTAGCTCCGCGCTCTTTAGGTTCTATGGATTGCTGGCTGGTTCAAGCTGTCAAGTGTCTGAGGTGGTGCGGAGGAAATTGAGCGATTCGTGCAATCGTAAAACGCAGCCTCCAAGCCTTCATTGTCCGAAATAAAAACGAGCACAAATGAAAAAGTCAATTGCGAACATATGGGCCTCGTTGAGCTATTTTGGTAGTCTCTCCTCTCTGTACGGCTGTGAACTGTCTCCAGCCTAGATACTATCCAACGACGCCTATATCCAGCAGATGGAGACAGAGAGAACGACAAGCCCAGACCATATAACATACAGCAGAGGACAGCCCGGACAGATGGACTGCGTAATAAACAGGAAGTCCCTCTTCATTCACATTTTAACAGTAGACCCAAGTAATATAGCCAACTTTGACCGTGCCGTTATGAACTCAAAAGTTGTGCAATTATTATTCCCGCAATAGATCAGAAAAAGCAATGATCTCCTGCACATAAAAAAACAACCAAATACATCAAAAGCAAATGTTTAAGATTTGATTTTTTTCTAATGTTTTTTTGTATCTGTTGACACATAAGCTGGGACAAAGTGGCCCCTCTCCTGTGGGTTTATTCTCATGGGTTCTACTTCCGCAAATTTAGCCCTAAAACCCAATTAAAAGAGGAACTAGCCAGATCCAAACATCACTTTTAGTTTCATCTATTATTGGCTGTCTCTGTAGAAATCCTTCACACAGGACAGGGAATCTGGTATTTTGATATATAGCGAGCATGTACATATTCTTAGATTTGATAACATTTGTCGACAGTGGAAGTTAACAAAGTCTTTCTACACAGAATAATTACAAATATTTTTACACAAAATTGATTTATGTTTTGAGTATAGTACATGTTATGACACAAAGTAATCTATACACACACACACAAAGCAGCCCCCGCTGTTCAGAAAACACTGAAAATATAGAGAAAAGCAGAGAGAAATATGTATGTGGTCATCAGGAACTAACAGAACTAACTAAACGTTGCCTGCGAGTCCAGCTCAGAGCTCAGTTTCAGTTCCTATTGACTAATGAAGTCAGTGTCGCAGCAAAGCTATAGGAAAAGCTTTACATCCATCACCATCTTCAACGGCCTCCAACACAGTCTCATGTCACTGTCTTTATAATGGATGGATATGTCATTTCTGTGAGTACAATCTTAACAGACACGGGGTTATTAAGTGTACAGTGTGCTGGTTCTCTTTGGTTGGAGTTGTTGTTAAATGTATGGTGTAGATTTAAGTCATTCATTGTTAGAAGATTTTGGACGGACTTAATTGATCATTCAGAGTTTTCTCCACCAAAGGGTTCAGAAGAAATTGTCCCCAGTGAGCCGGGGCCTTATCGACCACCGGCCGATCTCTATCCTTACCTCAACGTCGGAGATATATATGAAGGTGAACGTCCCAAAAACTGAACACACACATATTTTGCACCTGTTTTTGTGGCTAATTTTCATGTTATTCCTCAGATCACAGGTGGGCTCTGCACTCTGAGCGTGTGCAGCCGCCTGACTTTGAAAACTCTACGGTGAACCATCTGACAGAGCTCCAGTCGGTGCCACCTCAACAGCTCACACAGCCGTTCCGCTACAGCACTGAGGCATTGCCTTTACACTTAGATCCACCGCTTATATCCCTGTCCATGTCCCCACAAGTAAGTGCGTTCAGAGAAACCATTAATACATTATGCTGTATTAGTAATGTAACCCTTCAGAGTCATAAAATCTTTGGATAAAGACTAGGAATAGATAGTTTTAACTTGTTGAAATATCAAATAGCAGGTCAGTCAATTCTGCAATGCACTATGAACAGAACAATATTTAAGATCATATGAGATCTGTTTGATAAAATGCTGTAGTTTTAGCTTTTGCATTTATTGTCAAACTCTCTTATCCCTTCTGAGAATATATATATAATATATTCAACATACATCTATATACCTACATTCTGAATTTTCAAGTGCATTGTTGGGTATAATATATTTACTTACTTATTTTTTACCACTCTTTTTTATGTTGCCATGTGTTTGTCTAAGTGTTCATTTCTATTTTGGCAAAGATATACTTCCTCTTTATTATCACAGTGACTGTACTCAAATGTCAAACTGAAAATAAATACCAGTAAAATATATATCTACTTCTATTGCATTGTTTTGACATAGATTCCCTATTACGGTCCACCCCTGTGCTACCAGTACCAGCCGGCCTCTTCACCAGTGCATTACTACTCAGAGGAGGAGCAGAGGGGGGTGAGTCCACCTCTGGAGGTGTCTGAAGGAGAAGATGAATATCAACCTCACAGTCTGTCCTCTTTAAGGAAAGACACAAGTGAGTGCTTCAGTCCTGTTGATTACATTGGTTACACTGTGACGCACTAGCAGCTGAAATCTAACCTGGATGTGTTTTAGGTAACAAAAAGAAGATCCGCTTGTACCAGTTCCTTCTGGACTTGCTGCGAAATGGTGACATGAGTGACAGTATTTGGTGGGTGGACCAGGACAAGGGCATCTTCCAGTTCTCCACTAAACACAAGGAGACGTTGGCCAATCAGTGGGGTCTTCATAAGGGAAACCGCAAGAAAATGACCTACCAAAAGATGGCACGAGCACTGAGGAACTATGGCAAAACAGGAGAGATTAAAAAAGTCAAGAAAAAACTCACCTACCAGTTCAGTGAAGAAGTGCTGAGAAACAACTATCTTCGCCACTACCCACACTGAAGAGAAGAAACACCAGCTGATTGTTTTTAGCAAATCTCAAACAGGAAATGCTGCCAACAATACTGCCATCAATTTAATACATATAAATGATCTTAGTCCCCAGGACACTCACTTTATATTTGGGGGGTTGTGGTCTCAGGTAAGAGACTGTATATATGAAAGTGACAATTACTTCGTAAATTTTCATAAAGATTGAAACACTCTGAAATCACTAGGGCATCGAAATCGGCCTACATTTCTTTACTTTTTTGTTTACCCTCTCTATTCAAAGTAATGTAAAGGGCAAATAAAATATACTATTTTTGTAAATTAACTAAATAAAAATTCTGACAATTTAGAAGTGGTCAAACATGTATGCATAATAAATGTGTATACATAGATGTCAGTAGTAGCTTTTTTTCGTTTGTGTTTTTTATCAAACCAGTTTATCCTGGACCTGCAATGCCTCTATGATTACATAAAGACCAAATTATATATAATAGAAAGACCAATTAACACAATTTACATTACGTATGCATTTATGGCATATTAGTTAGCACACTTAGCCGTCAGTTTTAGTGTTTCTTTTACGCGTTGTTGGGAGTGTAACGTACCTATATAAGCTGCCCGACCTGCAAAAATGACTCACAGTCCAGGTTCACTTTAAATAAGCCAAACTAGTACAAAAAGCAAACATTCAAACAGATAACTATCAGAGCCAATATATTTTAAAAAAATAATAAAACATAAAAATAAAATAAAAATATTTGCCCCGCCTTTGTGGAAATCTTACGCGCTTTACGTCAGAGTCTCCAGCCAATCAGCGCGTCGACGTTGTTGCAGTGCAAATTTCAAACCCAGAGACAAACCGTCAGTACCAGGCACACAACGGCGGCCGTGTCTCGCATTTAGTTGTAGGCTCCTTGTTTTGATCCTTCAAGAAGAGAGATTTTTTTTTTATAATTGACTGGCTGTGGTCACAATGAGAGTGAGGTTAGTAATGTCTCTGTGTCTTTTGCTAAACGCGCCATGTTAAAGTGGAAGAACTGTTTACAAACCTAAAGACCTCGAGAGGGTGGATTTACAATAAACGGCTAACGCTAACTCTAGCTAATCTTACTCAGTCTTGTGTCGAACAGCCATATATTTCTTATTTTTATATTGTTTGTTTGGCAATATTTTAGAAGTTGTGCGTACGTTAGCCAGGTCAAACTTGGTAACATCATATATAATAACTTTAGCTGATTTCTATTTAGCGTTCGCCATCTAACGCCTGTGCTTCTTATAGGTGGTATAGTAAGTCTCTGTGGTCTGAATTTTGCCTGAGCTACTACTCTAGTTATTGTAAGCACTGTAGTAAGCTTAAACGAATATAAAATAAGCAGGAAGTCTAGGATATATTGTATGCCACTGCCCAGTTTTGTAATGACCCGGATAGTTGATGTACTGGTTTAGTTGGTATGGGATACTGATGCATATTGTATTCTGTTTCAGTGAGGTCCACGCCGCAGAGTCTGTTGCCTACTTGAACAGAGCACTTGCGAGATTGCAAGATATCTGGGAGGAAATCGGAATCCCAGAAGAGCAGCGACTTGAAAGGACCAATGACGTCCATAAACACATTAAAGTGAGTTTACTTTATCTTATATTTTTGAGATTATGGCTTGCAGAGCTAATGAATGTTATAATGTGATTCCTTTCCAGGGTTTACTAGATTTGATGATCGGTGAAGAGGAGGATCTCAAGAAAAGAGTTGTAAAAAACATAGAGGTCTGTCGCAAGGAGTTGGGTCTTTTGTGTGTTGAACTTCATCTGCCCCCATTTGAGGTACAGTTTTATAGTACATATTCAGTGTGAGTTCTGCTGATCTGCTAATATTGGGATTAACATGTGCCTTGTGGAATAGGATGAGGTTGGCTGCACCATTTTGCAGATCGAGAAGAACAGCCGTACACAGCTGGAGGGCTTAAAGGAACACAAGAGACAACGGCTTGATGAATTAAAATGCCTCATTGTTAAAGATGGTGAGCTCTGTGACATTATGAGCATGGCTCCTTTCACCATCGACAAGGACTCTGTTCCTTCACTGAAGCAGCTGGAGGCTTACCGTGCCTACCTGGATGATCTGACCAAACAGAAGGTTTTGCTTCTTATTGCATGATTGTGGGCTGTATTTATTATTGAGTCGTCTGGTTTAAAAGTTGTTTTTAAATGTGTACTTTTCAGGAACAACGGCATGAAGAGTTTGTCTGTTTGAAAAGGGAGATTGCTGTTTGCATGGAAGAGTTGGAGCGCCAGCCTGAGACGAGTTTTGAGACGGATGTAATGTGTGAGGATGAGGAGGCTTTTTGTCTGTCAACCGACAACATCTCTGCGTTGAAGATGCTCCTTGGCCAGGTATTTATATTCCTACAGCATTAAACCCTTAATCAACATTCATTTTATATTTAACAATTTATCACTAGTTTTTGTTTGTTTTTTTGTTTTTTTTTAGCTGCAAGAACAAAAAGCTGAAATCGAGTTGCGTTGCTCCTCTTACCGCACCAAGATACAATCGCTGTGGGAAAGGCTCAAGATCCCTCAAGAGGAGAGAGAACTGTTTTCTGAACACATGCTCAAGTCTAAAAAGAAAAATGTTGAAGCAGTAAGAGCTAAACAAGTTTCATTTATTACAATATATCTTTTTACAGTGTTCTGTAGTTTTTATTTTTTATTTTTGCAGCTGCAGACAGAGGTCCAGCGACTCGAGGTTTTGAAAATTCAGAGCATGAAAAGTGTGATTGAAGCCATCAGGGCTGAGATCACCATTTTGTGGGAAAAATGCTTCTACAGTCAAGAACAGTGCCAGGCCTTTTCAGCCTACCGCAGTGGTGGGGACCGTTCTTTCTGTAAATGTCCAATGTACATTTTTGCAGCTCTGACTTTCATGTTTCTTACAGATGACTTTACTGAGGAGCTGCTCAACTTGCATGAGGCTGAGGTCAGCAATCTGAAAAATGATTACGCATACCACAAAGAACTGTTTGAAGGAGTCACAAAATGGCAGTCCAACTGGACATTATACTTGGAGCTTGATGTGAGCATTTATACTTTTATAAATTTTATTGTCTAGATTTTAGTGCCTTGTAACAAAATTCAGTGTATTCTTCCAGAGGAAAGCAAATGATCCAGGAAGGTTCAACAACCGGGGTGGAAATCTTCTTAAAGAAGAGAAGCAGAGAGCTGACCTTCAGAAAAGCTTGCCAAAGGTAACGGATATTTGTGTATACGCAATTGTTCATTTTCATTCAACCTGGCTTACCTTGTTTAGCCACTGGGTGGTGCTAGAGATAATGTATCATTATCTACCCTTAACATTTTTCCTTACATGTTTTAGCTGGAGAAGATCCTAAAAGCCCAGATTGATAACTGGGAGCTAGAGCATGAAAAGGAGTTCCTTGTGAACGGACAGAAGTTTCTGGAGTATGTTCAGCAGCAGTGGGAGAATCACTACAACGATAAAGAAAAGGAGAAACTGGAAAGGGTATGTTTTTTGGGGGTTTATTTTTTTGTAATGCTACCGTACAGTGCAATAATGGAGTTGTGCATTATAGCAACTAAAGAAGAACAAGCAGACTCAAGAAGATATGATGTATGGAACCTCTATCAGGACACCGTCAAAAAGGCGCATAGCTGGGACTCCCACACCTGGCAAATTGAGAAAGGTAAATGTGTAACTTTTGTCCACTAGTAGTTGGGCATAATCACTATTATTATTATTATTAGAATAATAACTGAACATTGCAAAAAAAAATGCATTTAGTGATTGTTTGATGTTTTTGTTTTAAGAAATCTTTTCTGGTCTTTTAACGACACATTTTATCACATTTCACAGATGAATAGTGCCTCAACATTGTCCACACCGACCAGCTTCCTCGGTGGAACCCTGTGTCAGTCTTCAATCCAGAAACCACCCTTGTCTGCTAGCAAGGTACCTTCATGACATTCTATTTTTCTAATAAATAACATGTTGGTCATAACTGCAAATTAAACTAGGCCTGTGCTGTCGTCCCCGACAGCAAGGTGTATATCGGCGAAAACGACACCATTCGTCTGCCCCGTACGTCTGCTACAACTATTACCAACGGGCACCTTAATCACTTTTTTGATTTGTCTGGATGTTTGTGAAGAATGTTTTTGCCAAATTTAGAAAATTCCCTAAAGCTGCA
>JAVQKC010038735.1:0-26905 GCA_036025475.1 Philypnodon macrostomus
TTAATTGTCATTAATCGAAGATGTACCAAACTCAATCCAGTTCTGCATCTTCATGATATGTACCTGTGTGCAACAGTTGAAAAAGATCCCCCCGGCCCTGAACACATCTGACCAATATGATGGCAGTTACTTCTATAGCGCCCCCTATAGACTGAAAGAAGAATGTATTTTTAGGGAATTTCAAAAAATTTGGCAAAAACATTCTTCACAAACATCCAGACAAATCAAAACCCTTAGAAATCACACAATGGCTGATTAAGGTGCCCGTTGTGACAAACGTATGGGGCAGATGTATGGGGTAGACATATGTGGCAGACGTATGGGGCCGTTTCGCCGATACACACCTGGCTGTCGGGGATGAGTTTAGTCTATATTTTTACCTAGTTTTGACCTCAATTATTCCTGATTCAGTAAATCTGGTTTAGACAGGGCTTAGTTCTAGTTTAGGTCAGAGTTAGTCCTTGTTGGTCTAGATCTCTTTTAGTCCATCTTTTGACCAACTAATGTTAAACATGCAAGATATGTGTAAGCCCTTAATAAAATAAAAAGGTTTAGTAACTGACCGAAGGCATGGACAGTAGATCATCTGGGGTCACGTTGACATCATTCCGGAGCTGGTGAAGCTGGTTTTCACCATCAGTGTGGATTTGAAAAAGCTGTAGTTTTGAAAGATGAAATAGTTATTCGACACATTTTACTTCTATTTTGAAAGATGGTGTAAAAGTGTAAAAGGTTTGAGAACCACTGCTAAAGACCACTTAAATAAACCAAAATAAAATGTTCTTCCCAGTCTTTTGAAACCTCTACCTCATACGGTACGGCTTACTCCTTACTTTTTGCATGGGTTCAATCAAGTTAAGGTCGTACACCATAAAACCATCCACCCCAGCCTTGATTTCCAACCGTTTGAGTCTGTAAAAAAGTACATAACAACACAAACAAGCTTTTTTTTTACTGCACATACAAAAAATGTTGGCGTAAATGCTGTTATTACCTGGTGACATTAGCCATCACTTGGTGGTAGGCGTCACTGTGCGTGTCTTGGGGCAGCAGCAGAGCAGCCATACCACCTGTGGCTAGTGCTCCACGCCTATGGCACGTCTGAACCAGCAAGTCCATGTAACTTCGCAGAAAGCGCTTCTCCATGTTAACGTACTTACTGCGGTCAGGCAGCAAGAAGGCTTTACGGTGACCTAGATACAAATATAACTGTAGTTGAAGTTACTGTAAATCAATGGAAAAAATAAAAGCAATAAAATAGTGTCTAGTTGTCTTACCAAATTTATTAACAAAAGAGGCCGAATAGTCCCAGATTCCACAGTTGAGTCCGGCTGAATGTTCTCGCAGCTCATAGAGTATCTCCTCCATTTCAAAAGCGGCTAACACGTTCTCAATCAGCACCGTGGCCTTGATGGAGCCTACGGGAATACCTAACTGCAAAAATAAACCCTTTTTTTAACTATTACATTTTAACAGGAATCATAACATCATAACAGGAGCATAACATCAGGCAGTGTAGTGGGGTCCAGGAGGTTAAAGCCCAGGTCCATCATGTCAATACTCAAATATTGAAAGGAAAATGCATTAGAAACTATAGTGTGTTTCTTAAATTCAGGATGTATACTGAAAACCCACACCGCGGCACCTTATTACTGAGTTACACCACTGCATAAACCTCTACAGACCGTTTGCTGTGTCCAGACAAATATATTGTTCCACAGTCTGGCCTCCATAAAACTTTCAACCTAAATAATAAACATAAAAGATAATGAAGTGATGAAGTATTTTTATTATATAACACAAAGACTAAACATATTCTGTTTTACCTTGGATAAATAGAAAAATGGCCCACTATTGTTTTCAAATAGTGTCTTTCCACAGTGGAACATAAGAAGTCCAAAGTCAAAAAGAGGACCTGGAACCAGTCTCCCCTCCACCTGACAAAAAAAGAAAGTGGTTCTCATTGGACCTCTGTTGATACAGTCTCTTTCTGATTCTCAGAATACAGTTTAGAAGTTGATTTCTGAGCATTTCCTAGGGCTTTTGACCCAGTTTAATCCTGGATTTGGCACAGCCCTTGTCTAAACCTGGTTTAGTATTTGTTTAGACCTAATTTAGACCTATATGGTTCTTGTTTTAGTCCAAGTTTAGACCTTGCTGTGACCTGGTTAAGACCTTCTGTCCAATCCCAATCTAATCCCCATAGTTAGTGCTGATTCAGGCTCTGATCTTAACATAAAATTGAACTTCTAATGCCAAATATTTTCTGAGGTGGTACTTGTGTGAACAGAGACACCAGTTAAGGCAATATTCAAAAAGGGAAAAAAAAAAACTAATGTTGAAATGACAACTGTACCATCATATTGTGCTCCACCATGTTCCAGGCCCGTGGCCGCAACATCAGCACCGGGGCCTCTGATATGTGAGGCACATCTATAAATACAAGGAAAGACAATATTTACCCCATTTCTACAAGATCAGAGAGGACTTCTGTATTGTGCATGTTCTGAATAGGAGACTCACCAGGGAGCTGGTTGTGCACTGCCTTCCACACATTGTGAATTCCTTTTATCTGGTTGTGGTGCGTTGGACAGTTTCCATCATCAAAGTCAACCTGACAAAAAGAGTATGAACGGCGCTGCACTTAATGGATGTGCAGAAATCTCAGAGATTCTGAATAAATGCACTGAAACATGCCAGCCATACTGTGTCAGTGGCCTCCCTGACAATAGTGGCAATCCTAACGCCAACCTACCAAGGATGATCTGCTCTTCTTCCTAGGCTACAGGAACATTTGAACTGAAAGAATTAATTACAAAAAATACTATAAACTTTTCCTCCACTATATGTGATTGCATCGGCGAAAACTCAAAAACAAATTGCCGGATCAGTTTCAAACACACAGTAGAAAATTTTGGTACTTCTACGGCGAATATTAATTAAATAATTAATTAATTAATGACCTAAAGCTGTGAACGCAATAACTCAAAAAGTATTTGATCAACTTTTCTGAACAGTTACATATCATTAATACACTGGATTGCGTTTGGTACTTCTACGATTAATGACAATGAATTAATGAACTAATTAATGTCCTGAAGCACTTTAATTGAGCCGTTATTCCTGCTGAACATGAATTCTGTCACAGTGATCCGGGTTAGTGTATGTTTAATTTAAATAGGCAAATTACAGAGGTCAAATAAAGAATGCCTTCATAGCGCCCTATAGACTGAACATCCAGACAAATCAAAGAAGTCAAATAGACCTTCACCATATTTGTCAAGGTTTGGGGGCGGGGCCTCTTAATTGCTCATTAACACTATAAAAACCCTTAGAAATCACACAATGTCTGATTAAGGTGCCGGTTGGTGCCAGATATACACCTTGCTGTCGGGGACGATAGTGTGGGCCTAATTTATCAGTAATATAGATATCTTGCCACTCTAGAGGCCCCATGCAGTCCAGGTTTTTATAGTCCTGGTTTGGTTCTGGTTTAGACCTGATGCAATCCCAGTTTATACCTCATTTAATTTTTCGGGCCTGGTTTTCTTGTTTGATCCTGGATTAGACTTGGTTTAGTTATGGGCCCCCCACTGTGAACCTCTTGGGCCGCAGTTCAATTGGCTTCATTGGCGCCCCTGTATCTAACCTATGGAAATTATTATTATACCTACATGCAGTTGCAGTATTTTCACTTGCATAGCATACATACAGTAAGTAGTACTTCTGGTCAATTGCCTCATACACTTTACACGTCACAATTAATCAAAAGTCATGTCAAATATAGTTAAAATGTAACCTGTATGCCTTGAGCAGGAGACTGCAGGGCCTTAATAAAACGCTCAGTATCACATGGCGCCAAGTCCCCGATGTCCACATGTCTTCTCTGGAGCCGAGGGGGGACAGGGAGCACCCTCCAGGAGGATGGATCGCTCCTGATATGGGTCGTGTCCTGTCTAAAACCAGGCAGCTCACCAGTAAGGTCTAAGTGGGCCTTTTTAGAGATTCGCAAATGCAAAGTCTGTGCAGACAAAAAGTCAAATTAGTTATCCAAACCAAAAAATATTTTTTACAGTATTACCTGATCAACTTCCTCATTAAATCTGGAGATTAGCTGGTGGAGGAAATGTAAGCAGTTTGTGGTAAAAAGTGCCTCAAATTCCGCTTCCAAACCTGCGGGAGGGGGACACAGCTCCAGGCCCAATGGTTCCTGTAAAAATAGTGTTATTGGGATGAAATCCATAATGCCATAGTGAATTATAACATACAACACCCAAGAAGCAACAATGTAACTACAGCATAGTCACCATACTCATATTCAAACTGTGGGCTATAAATACTTGCCATTTGAAAGCTGTGATACTTACATACATGGTGCTTTTCAACCTCAGTTCACCCAGTAGGCTACACTTGGACTTTGGCAGTGAACACAGCCTACAGCCTATTGGCTGCATGAGAGTGTTTGTTTGGATTTTGGGGGTTGGAAGTCTCTGAAATTGAGAGATTATGCTATGATAATATACTGTATTATGACCAATACAATAAGTAGCATAAATCGAGTTTTTGTAATACATACCAATTTATAATACTCAACTTACCTATGTAAAAACTCCTTCATTAACTTAAACTAAAATAACTATAGAGGGCTTTTACTGTGAAAGGATCGCGTTTCCGTCTGATTTCACTTCCGTTTCCGTCCTCTCTTGTCTGACAGCGGAAATGCTGGAGGAGTAACTAGCAGATGTGGTAGATTTTTGTTAATAAAAACAGACATGGACGACAAAACCCAGATACAAGAAGCTATCAAAACCCAGGGCGAGGTGGTGCGTAAGCTGAAGGCGGAGAAGGCGAGCAAAGACCAGGTCAGTGCTTTTAATGTGGGCGAGCTTTAAACATGTGCTGCTGGCGTTTACAAAAAGCACTGCTAGCTACGAGCGCTCATGTCATTCATTATGTTCAGTCATTATGTGAAATTACATTGTCACATTACTTGGCAGATAAATGTAGATACATGTGCCTATATCCTGGTCCTAAGTTTGCTAGATGGCATATATGTCATGTCTTACTCAAAACAACAGAGGGTAAAAAAACTGACTACCTGTCTTTAGATTTAGCAGCATAAATATTGAGTGAGTTGCATTTTTTAGTAACAGTATGTACAGTACACAATGTACAGTAGTTAAAGTTATTGGAGACTGGTGCAACCATTCCTACATTGAGCTCTAAGGTTGCAAACTCACTTTCACTTTCATACGTATTTTTTGTATTTCAAAGTGAAACTTAATGGTCCATAAGGTCCATAAGATCCTGTAGATTGGTTCAGCAGACTGAACTGAGGTTGGGAGAAGCAGTAGAAGCAATGGCACATGCTTTGAGCTACTCCCAAGGGCTACTGTATTACACATACAATCTATTTACATCATCACGTAGACGTAAGCTGTGTGTGCCTGTTTAATGGGAGGACAGTTGTAACTGACTTAAAACATTTCGTGTTCTACCCTCCACGCTGTGATGATGGCACATCATGTCTGGCCCGTCCCTAGTGCTAGGGTTGCTTACCACTTTTCTCCTGTTTATCCTGCCTGACCTTCATCACAATCATCTTCACTTAACTGGGATTGTCACTGTCCTGGGGCCTGCAACACACCCTCCTCTCCTGGTTCAACATCCGTGGGCCAATGTGATGTGCTGATGTGGCCAACACTGATGGATGCTAATGGATCCAAATCCTGAACTTATTTGAACCCGTTCTCACATGTGCTGTGTAAAACATGCTGGCCATGTTTGGTGTTGGTGCCTGCTCTGCCTTGTTGGGCTCACGTTCTGTCTCATGGATCCGATTCTGCCGTTCTCTATCCGGGGTCACCATTGCTCAGGTAAACCTTTGTTATACATGTATTCTACTGCAAACTGGTTCTCTCAGTTTTCATTGTTTTAACTTTGTGTTGCAGATTGATGAAGAAGTGGCAAAGCTCTTGGAGCTAAAAGCGAAGTTAGGTGGAGATGATGGCAAACATCAGTTTGTACTCAAGACACCAAAGGTAAGGCCGCTACCTCGATGGTGAAGAGGCTAATGTGTGAGTTAATTTAACGTGGCTCAGTGTACTTTCAATTTAGTTGTGCTGTTATTTTAAACAAAACTATTTGGGTGTGTGTGTGACCTTCAGCCAACACGCTAATATTCATTCATTCATCTTCTACCGCTTAGTCCAGCCCTGCCTTTTAGAAGGTTATGAAAGCATTATTCTTACATAATACATCTGTGCACTGCTAGGGTGCACCAGCAGGTTGTGCTCAAAATAAACCTTGAATTATCAACACCTTGTGAAGATATTAGAAATGTGAAATACTCTTGTTTTTTGTATTAGGGAACGAGGGATTACAATCCCAAACAGATGGCCATCCGAGAGAAGGTCTTCAACACCATTATCCACTGCTTCAAACGCCATGGAGCTGAAACAATAGATACTCCTGTTTTTGAACTGAAGGTAATAAATATGGCCTACAGGTATAGTTTTACTGATATTACTGCTATGTAACAAGTACACATCTTTGGTGCAGGAAACACTGACAGGGAAGTATGGAGAAGATTCAAAACTCATCTATGACCTCAAAGACCAGGGCGGAGAGCTGCTGTCCCTCAGATATGACCTCACTGTATCCATGTAAACACAAATGAAGTGCTAATGACTTGCAATAAATGAGTAGATAGTTTCACCTAAAAGCCCAACATAAAGCAACAGTGTGTCCTTAGCTTGTGATCTCAGGTCCCTTTTGCCCGTTACCTGGCCATGAACAAGATCACCAACATTAAGCGTTACCACATCGCCAAGGTCTATCGTCGTGACAACCCAGCCATGACTCGCGGACGCTACCGAGAATTTTATCAATGTGTAAGTATTATTACGAAGTCCTTATGAACATGCGTATTAGAAAGAGAGTTGCTTAATAATGAATATGTTTGTCCTTACAGGATTTTGATATCGCAGGGCAGTACGATGCTATGATCCCCGACGCTGAATGCCTAAAGATCGTTTATGAAATCCTCAGCCAACTGGACCTTGGAGACTTTCGTATAAAAGTATGTTTATTTATCATCGCTAAATAATGTTAATCATTCACACGCAAGTGAACATTATTTGTAATGGCGTTGATTATTCAAGGGACTCTTTACTACTTAGTTATAGACCCTTTCAAAGTTTGTAAACAGGAAATTTGAAATTGCAGAATAGAAGCAACTGGAGGCAAGGCCGTAATACAATTTCAATGGAGAAATTAGAATTAGCCACAAAATATTGAAAATTAAGATGGTTTTGAGAAATGAAAACCACTACATGTAGGTGATGTCAGAGCCTGGTTAGGTAACATTAGTGAATGTACCTCACACTGTATGTTTATTTAGTGTACACATTAGTAACAGTTAGACTTTTGGCTGATTGTAAAATTATTGATTTTTAGGTTCCTGACAGACTTGTTAAAGACCTCAATATTTTTTTCATTGTATGTTCAGAATTATTCTATCCCTCTCCACAAATCTATTTTGTAAAGTTAACTCACTTTTGCTCCAGTTGCCTCCATTCTGGAACATTCAATATGACAAACATTTTAAAGGATCTATTGAGTCCTATGCTGGTAAATTACATTACATCTAGCCACAGCTTCCCTGGGGTAGACTCAGGGACACATGGCTAATATTAATACTATTTGACTTGGAACATGATGTCCTATTTACTGTAAATATTTCATAAATACACAATTCTTACATACCAAAATAAAAATGACATCCTACACAGTAATTTTTGTATGAACCTTGTGTTTGTCTCTTGTACATCAGGTGAATGACAGACGAATTCTTGATGGGATGTTTGCAGTCTGCGGCGTTCCCGACGACAAATTCCGCACCATCTGCTCCACTGTGGACAAACTAGACAAGGTGTGAGGGTGATAACAGTGATAAATGTGATAACTGTCAAGTAAATGGGTAAAATACCGAAGACTATGCTTCTACAGATGCCCTGGGAGGACGTGAAAAAGGAAATGGTGAACGAGAAAGGCTTGTCGGAGGAGGCTGCTGACCAGATTGGGGAATATGTCAGTATGCAAGGTAAGGCATGATATTTGTTTGTTTGTTTGTTGTCTGTTTATTTACTCTTTGGAAAGTTATATTTAGTTGTCGAATGGTATGTAAATACATTTGTGTTGTAGGTGGGATGGACCTAGCCGAGCGCCTTCTACAGGACCCCAAACTGTCCCAGAGTAAACAGGCCTGCGCTGGTCTGTCAGATATAAAGCTGCTTTTCAGTTATCTGCACCTCTTCCAGGTCACAGACAAGGTATCATCAACTCGATATACTTATCTTAAAGTGAAACACATTTACATCACAAAAAAATCTAAATAAACCACAAATTTCTTTTCAAATTTAGTTTACTGTAGAATATACTGTATAAATCAATTTCAAGTTATTTTCTTATTCTAGTTTCCTTCAAATAAACATTAACATTAAATCTATAGTAAACCTCTACACAACATACAGTCCATTTCTATTGCATTATGTCAGTGTTAGAAAGTGTCTAGTTAAGTAATTAAGATACATGAATACACATACATTCAAATACACTTTTACCAGAGTAAATAGAGTTTGTCTATGTACTTTAGTAATAAAGTACAGTACTTCTGTCACCTCTGCATAATGTGGAATCAACCTGTTTAACCCCACCAAAAGATATAATTGAAATCTGTATTCTGCCTGTATTTGTTTCAGGTGGTGTTTGACCTGAGTCTGGCTCGAGGCTTGGATTATTACACAGGGGTTATTTATGAAGCCATACTGACCCAGGCCGGTGTGGCCCCGGTCTCTGAGGCTCAGAATGGGGCCCTGGAGGAGGGTGTCAGTGTGGGCAGTGTGGCCGGTGGGGGCCGATACGACGGACTGGTGGGCATGTTTGACCCCAAGGGCAGGAAGGTGCCCTGTGTGGGGGTTAGCATCGGTATAGAGAGGATATTCTCCATCATGGAACAGAAGGCCGAGGTAAGAAATGTTGCACAGTGACAGTCAATTTTTTATATTTTTGCCACCTACATTACGCAATAGATTTGAAATGCTTCTTTAACTGTTTGTATACAATGTTTGATTTCAGGCCTCAGCAGAGAAGGTCCGGACCACAGAGGTGCAGGTGATGGTGGCCTCCGCTCAGAAGAACCTGCTGGAGGAGAGACTCAAACTGGTCACTGAGCTTTGGAACTCAGGGATTAAGGTGTGTGCGCACATTTTGGTGTGACCGGACTGACCACTTGCATGGAACAGGAACATTTTCCAAGCCTGCTTATTTAATTTTAGTGAGTGACTGAAAAGTGTCATGTTTTCATCACAGGCAGAGGTGATGTACAAGAAGAATCCCAAACTGCTGAGTCAATTGCAGCACTGTGAGGAGTCCGGGATCCCCCTAGTGGCCATACTGGGCGAACAGGAGCTGAAAGATGGGGTAGTCAAACTCCGAGTGGTAGCCAGCAGAGAAGAGGTACAAGCTACTGTATTGTGCATATATTTTTAGGCAGGTTTGAGGACTTACATTAAATAGATCTAGTTCTTCTACACACCATTTTATCAGTGATTGCAGGTTGCTCAGGTGAAGATGGTTATATATATTAAACCAAGGCAACGTCAGCGGCAAGATACTATAAATATGACAGATGTAGCATTTTGTCTTACTATAAACAGTGTTATGGTTATATATTGAATATTCTTTATTCAGGGTTTGTGCAGTATTTAAAATTTAAAAAATTCCAGGCCCTTATTTTCATGGCAAAGGTTTTGGAATTTTACTCAGGCAGAGTTTAGGCGGACAGCACGGAAATAGCAGATCACTCCCAGCTCCAAAGTTACAGTTGAAAAGACTGACCTCAGACACCGATGAATTTAGTTTAGGGCCATCTATGTGTTATGCAAATGAGGCGTGTGCATATTTAATGAGTCTCTAAGTTGTTTTTTGATATGCGCAGGTTAGCATTTCTTATGTCCCATCAGAGTCAGATTGTCACTGTGGCACTGGTACTATGAGTGGGCATTGATAGGCTTGAGCAAATCTACCATCGCTTAATCTCCACAGTCACTGATAAGACTGAAATAAGACTAATAGACCAAATGGAGATCCACTGGAAATTGTTCTTTGTATTGAAGGTTACCTATAAAAGAAAGTAATTTAACCTAAAAAAAAGGCTAGTTTTATTGATTTAGCTGACAAAGAGAAGATGATTTCCCTAATATGATGCACCCCAGTATTGGTGGGAAATGCATAACAATAATGAGAATATTGATTAAAATGTTAATTAGGCTATATATGTTTTCCCTGCATCAAACTAATGGAGATGAACACACAAGTCCTGTAATTATGTCATCTGCTAAACTGTGTAATTTATTTAAAGTAACAGTAACTCTCTGTTCTGTAGCTTTTATATTGTAAGTAACATCAATGAACAGCTGCTATTTTTCATTCATTTTTTTAAGGTTACTCAGTAAGTGGAGGAGATCAGTCTCACTCATTTATCATTTATATTGAATACACTGCAAGGGTTATTTTGGTTAACTGCAAAAAAATTGCATTTAAAACTGGCATGTAGCAGTGGGTTGGCGTGTTCTTGAGGTCATGAAAGGTCCTGGAGAAGTCATGTGTATGAACCTGTTTATTTCTTATGGCCCTTGTGTCGTTTACATTTTCTTCCTTTTGCGTTTGCAGGCTGATATTTCCCGAGGTGACTTGGTAGAAGAAATCAAAAGGAGGACCTCCTAGTACTATTGTCTCTGGCTCACACCAGATGATAACATTCACAGATGCTCAGCAAACAATTCAAGAGCCCAAAAGAGCATGTCTGACGCACACACATTTGTCATAAAGCAGAATGGTGGTTCAATAGATACCATATTAAAATTAACACAATTTAGCTTTTGGATGGAGTACCATTCACAGCTTTCTGAAGAATTACACTAATTACACAGGACCTAATATGGTTTAACATTAAGACTTGTTAGCTATTTATGAAGTCATTTCTGCTTGTACTTGTCAGTTTTGTCCAAACGTCTAAATAAATAATTACCTCTGAGGTAATGTGGTGTGTGCACTGTAAATGTTTTTCTATCTACAACATCTACATCTACAACCGTTTTAGCTTGATGAGCTCTAAACCAGTACCAAATCGGGTCTAATCCAGAACTAAACTCTGACCAAATCTGCTCACTTTTAGAGCAGAAATAAAACCGGAACAAAACTAGCCCTAAATTAAACTACCACTGTTAAGAGTGACCATATTATAAAATAATCTGTAAGTCATATCAAAAAACACACACACCCAGAACTTATCAGTAATAAAGTATATAACGTATCGCTGTTGGCGTAACAGACTTTTTTTCCTCAGGTTCTCTAGTTTCTTCTACACTACAAGGTTTAACTGAGACTAAACCAGGACTAATACAGGACTTCCCCAGATCCAAATAGACAACTACATAAGGACAAAACCAGGATTAGGAGTAAACCAGAAAGGCCCTAATCGGGGCCAAAACAGCCATGAAGAGCTCAAGTACCACCTATGGTACCTGTACCACAGTAAAAAAGATCTGGCGATCGGTCCCTGGGAACTGCTTTTGACAGATTACTCCAGCATTACATTTGGACGTGTAAAGACATCCTATGGGGACAATATACCTTGACATGAAAGTAGGTAAATCCAAGGAAATCAATATAAAACAACATAACTGAACAATAAACAACGCATTACAAATCTTGTTTAATTAAAAGGAACACACCCAACAACACACAATACAAAGATCATGCATAGGACAAACCATAGAAAACCAACAGACCCAGTAAAACGCATGCAGAAGACAAATGATACAAATTAAAACTTAAAAGTACTCATAAAAACATGCAATAACAAATAAATAACAATAAGAGCAACTTTTTTTAAACAATGATTAATTTAAGGCCATAACATGGTGCTGTGCGATTAGCTCATCAGTGGGTGGTTCATAATGGGTAGTAGGGGTGCAGCTGGTCAAACGCTGGAGGAGGAGGAGGGGGGAGAGACCAGAAACCAGGGGGTAGCGGTATCTGTAGAGGGGGGCCAGCGGGACCTCCCACCCTACGACAGAAGCCCGGAGGAAAGGGCGGGGTGCGGAGGAGCGGGCCAGGCAGAGCTGAGGGCTGCGTTTGGGACATCAGACGAGGAGATTTAGTGGGAGAGGGTAAGAGTGGTTTCTGTGAAGGCAGGGGCTCGTCAGGGCTGGGCTTCCCCACAGAGACCCACTTAATGGAAACGGACAAAGAAAAGCGTCTCTTGAATGCTGGGGGAAAAGAAATGAAAGAGTGATGTCAATGACAATGACAATGCTAAACAATATGTCACAAAATGAATTGGAGTATTGGTAAATGCAACACCTATATGACAAGAAAATCAATGTATAGGCTGAGGGGGTGTACTCTAAATCAAGCCTTCATGAAAGCTTCTCTAAGCCTGAACTCAAAGACCATAGAGGAAAAGCCATGTAATTTGATGCTTTTTATCCACATGATGGACCGTCTTAAAAATACAAAATAAACAATGTGTAAATTATAGTAAGTGAAGACTTGATGGACACAAAATCCTCAGCCAATCGTGGGGACTACAATGATTACATTTAGACGATACTGATTTACTGTATATTGATATTCATGATATATTATTACTTTTCTCCTACCCATAGCATTAGCTACCCTAACAAACATACTGGATAAGCAACTCACCTTCAACTAGCACTTTCTTTGCCATGGAGGCAGCATGGTGCGATGAGAACACGACAATCGCAGAAACCCCTTCTATTCCCGGCCCCGCCTTCAGAGAGACCCTCTCCACTCCCTCCACCAGCCCATGGAGCACCTAACACAACCAGAGGAAGAGGTTTGTATTAAAATGAACAGAAAAAAAATATTAACTTTAGTCTATTTGGTTTCGTTCTGCTTATCATTCAGTATTTTACATGAGCATCATCAAGGTCTTAAAACATCTTTTGGTTACTATGAGGACAAACCATTAACTTCTCACTTTTCTAGGCACATTATTTAGTCCCAATTTGAAATATCTGAAATTAGTATAATTTTAAAATTAATTTATCTTCAAACTAAAACCAACAAATCACATTTTCTTACAGAACTAAATGTATTATCAGCCAAAATTGATTCCGCTTATATTTAAAAGGTGGAGCAGTGTGACTGTGGAGCCCTATGTTGATGTTGTACTGTAATTTTACAGATAAAAGTGTTCATGTGGGAGAAATACAGTTTTCTCTGGTGTATGACAACATACCCGTGTATGAGCTCCTACCTGCAGTATGTGCTCCTGCTGGGTGACCACGGGCAGACCTCCGATACAGAGCTGTCTCTTCTCTGTGCTGCGTCTCACGCTGAGGCAGCAGCCTGGCTCCAGCATGTATCCATTAAGAGTGCGGATGGCTTGAGCTGCCACAGCGGCTGAGCCGTACTTGGCGTAGGCGAAGCCCCGATTCTGACCGCTAAAGTTCATCATGAGGCGGAACTCCCAGAGCGGCCCCACCGAGTTGAACAAAGGGATGAGCAGGTCCTCGTAGGCGTCCCGAGGAATCTGACTGATGTACACCTCACAGCGGGCTCCTGGTACAGGGCCATCCCACACTGACCAGGAGAGGGGAGAGAGGTAAGAGAACAACACAAATAAAAAAATAATTATACAAGTTATTAATGCACCCAAAACACAAAACGCTTCTCATACTGTTGGTGTTAACGCCCACAATAACACTAACACATTAATGCACCACTGTTGTGAACAGTGTTGTGGGTGAAATGTCCAAAGAACACATTCCTATTAGTGGATATCCTGCACTACCTCATGATTCACAACCTCCACCACCCAAATGTCACAGTTGAACAGAGGTAACGGCAATAAGATGTGTCAGTGTAAGTAAACAGAGGAGGTAAAGTGTTGGTGAGGAAAGGCCCCATGCAGGTGAACTGCATTTGGAGTTAGAGCTTAAATTAAAAACACCTGTGAACATACAATGCAGCAGAGGGAGTCGAATAGTCTTTGTTTAGTTTAAGAAGAAGCCCAAGACATGTTTTCTTCTCACAAAGGCACTTGATTTTTTAATGAACTTTTATTAAACTGGAGGCTACCCAGGCTTTCTATAAAGCACAAAGTAGACACACAGATGATGCTGGAAGATTTGGACTTGCCAAGCCTCTTACCTTCAGGGGGTCCTCCGTACTTCCTCTGTCCATTGACCTGTACGAGCCTGGTGTTGGTGGTCTTCAGCCAAGTCTCCAGACTCCTGACTCGCACCGGGTTCAGCACCTAATGAGGCAAAAAAAAAACCATAAGCCTAAACAGACTACCTCAACTGCATAATACAACCCATTTATAAGAGCAGGCGTTTGTAGCTCACAAAGGTTAATTAAAAAAAAAAAAAAACACAACTTAATACATAATGTGAACTGTGTTGTATAGGCTATTTAACCTAATAAAAAACGCTGATTTTAATGTAACTTCACGTATGTTGATATGCGTCTTTCTTTGTATACGTATACGCTATAACATAACAAGGGGCAGCCCGAGTCAGTTAGTTTTGATGTCGGGCAAACATAAACCATTTGATGTTAATGTTTATTTATATAATCCTAGAATAATAATTAAAAAAATATTTTCTGCATTTTTACTCCGTATATAGGCTACCCTTTTAGTGCTATTATGTAGCTGTCTTTCTTTTTATCTTTTGCTTTGTTTTTCATGTCTGCGTACCCATAGACATTGACAATATTTTAGTGAGATTTTAAATAATATGTGACCGTAAAAAAAAAAAAAAACACAAAAAAACAGAGAAGAGTGTTTACAAATGTGGCACGCACTACATAAGCGTGAGCCAGGCGACATCAATGCCCCGACACACGACTCTGAACCATCTCTGACTGAACACTTTACTCAACAGGCTCCTTCCTAACCTTCTCTACAGACTGCACTTCGCACCCACATGTTGGACTAAATAAAGTTGTACCTGACTCCGCTGGTAATCCATCTTGTCTGCCACAGATTGTTTTCAGGCAGTGACGCCACAATGAGCTCGGACTCGCACCTGACTCGATAGGCCGCAGAACAGGAAATCAGCCCACACTAGCGCCATTTAGCAAGTTCAAAATTTGGGCGTAAACTAATCGGACACTTTAGTCGAGGCCTGATTGTGTAGTTGCTGGTGTAATTGTATCTACTGGTTGAGACAAATAGACCTAATTGACTTGAATTGACTACTGACAAAAAATATTTAGGCCTATTTTTTGCCTTCAATCCATGCAAAATTCTTTCAGGGGTTTAGGGTTATGGCTATAGGCCTACTAAAAGTCATAGATAGAACAGCCATTCAACCTGCTTCGAATCTCTACTACTACTACTACTACTACTACTACTACTACTACTACTACTACTACTACTACTACTACTACTACTACTACTACTACTAACTACTAACTACTAACTACTAACATGCTAATAATGTGCACAGTGTGGAACATGCTTGGGAAGCGCTGGTGTGTCATGGCGTTATGTCAAATGATCAAAGTATTTAATTGTAGCAACATTTTTAATTTAAGTAATACAACTCTGCTCTGAACCTACAAAACCGCTACACTCATTAACAATAAAACAATAACCTCCCAGTGTAACTCCATATTTCTCATATTCATGTTGTGGCTAATGGTATTTCTAAGGTTATGTTTCAATTGCCTTTTAAATGAAAAATATTTGGTGATTGAAAACCCAAAAGAAGAAGTGCATTGTGTGTAGTTTGTACATAAATTTGTCTTAAAAAGCTGGAATTTGCTGAAAAAAGCCCAATGTAGTAAAATTAGTTGTAGTAGAGGTAGTGATAGTACAAACCGTAGTAGCAGTAGTACTAGTTGTAGTAGTAGTTTTGGTGGTGTAGAAGAAGTACAGTTTTATTAGTATTATTATGGTAGTGTTAGTGTTTTACAGTGCTGTAATAAATTTAAAAAAACATCCCTATATATGTTTTCAAAGGTTCAATATATATATATATAATTTATATATTTATTTGTTTGTTTGTTTACAGTGCTTTAATATATAAACCTGTCCTTATACTGTAAAATCACAGTGGTATTACCGTTCCCCACTTTTTTGACGTTATAACCCAAAGTGAAAGATCAGTACAGGCAGTGGAAACCTGAACTTCTGCGCAGTGCAGCAACGTCATCTGTTGGATTCTGGAACTGTTCCCCATGATAGAGGCTCGATGCAAGTGTAATATACTGTATAAGTATAAATTATAACCTTTGGGCTGTGATTATTCACAATTAATGTGTGAAGTTGCATTTTTTGTAAAAATCCTTTAAAAAAAACGGTATGGGATGGTATGACAACATTTTAAATTTCCAGTCAATGCCAACAATTGGCCAAAAAGTCCTTAAAATTGTGTTTTGGGTCTTTATAAATAACTACGGGTATTTCATTTTATTTTGAAGTGTTTTAAGTGGGTTTCAAGATGTGTCGAATGTAGCCAAAATGTTAAGACAAAATGGACATTTTGGTTCATGCTTAAATCTAGCCCAACACATTTTATAATGCATTGTTAAACACAAATAAACACTCTGAGGGGTACTTTAAGCAGTTTTGAAGCATTATCTGGAGGGTCACCAATAATTACCCAAAAGGTGTATAAAACTGTACTTTTGGGTCTCTATAACCACACCTGCAGGTATTTCAGGTTGTTTTGAAGTGTTTTTGGAGGATTGCAGGATGTGTCAAATTTGGCCAGAAATAGTCATTCAAACTAAATTACTAAAAGTAAATAGAAATAGTAACAAAAAACCTTTTAAATGCATTTATTTTCACACAAAAAACACTCCCACAGTATATATATGGTATATTGAATTAGAATCTGGGGGTTATATGAAAAAATTAGAAAAAAATGTACGCCTATGGTATGACAAAATTTTTCATTTTCAGTCATCGCCAACAATTGCCCAAAATGTGCTCAAAATTTTATTTTGGGTCTCTATAAACACAGCTATGGGTATTTCAGGTTGTTCTGAAGTGTTTTTGGAAGGCATGTCAAGTTTTGCCAAAACGTTATGACAAAATGTTACATTTTGGGTCAAGACTAAAATTATCTCAAAATGTTTAAAAACACTTTAAATATTATTTGGCCATATATGAAAAAATTGCAAAAAAACTTTTAGGTTTATTAATCTAGTCGACAAATTAGACAAGAGCGTATCACTGTTCAGGCTTCTGCAAAAATGACAACGTAGACTCAGTTGTTTATATTTGTATTGTTATTTACAGATAAACCATTTGTTTATGCTATAACCGGACACTTATTCATGTAGACCCAAATCTTTATCTTTGATTTATTGACAACTAAACACAACAGTCCTCCCATTCAGCTGTGATGTCAGCTCATATCCACAAGGTGGCAATGTTCGCTTGTTTCTGTATTCTTAACGCCAGCGTAATCATGCCACAATGTAGACTTTTTAAAAACAGTTGAAAGCAAAGTCATGTTACCAACTGTTCGTATTATTATACATGCATTTTATTTTACTGAACTAATGTGCATATTGGTAACATTGACAATATAGGCTGTAGGTACGCCTAAATAGGCTGTATGTAAATCTGCTTGAAGCACAGAAGCTGTTCTTATAGGGCCTATACAAAAGCTAATATAAATCTTTAGGCTGAGGTGCATTGTTTACTAAGATAAATCTTTGCATGTTCCTTTTCCTGTCTCTATATACCATATAGGTGTCTGGTACGGATGACTGACTGTCGCTTTGTCAGCAATGCTAACAATATTCTTTCCCCACAGCGAAATGCAGCATTACACAGCGGCTTATATGGGAAAGTGAAATGCAGCTGGAGAGCGCTGACTTTGATATTTGGCTAAGCTATTTGTTTTAGTTACAGGGTTAGCTCCCCCCACATGTGTCTCTCACCCCCCCTGCAGAGCGCACACATACACAGGAAGTAATGCTTATCTGATACAAGAGCCAGGACTAGGGAAAAAGACTCCATGGTTATTCTCTGTTTAGTATGGTTAATCTCATCATGTTTAATGTGCCTGTCTGCAGACTTTTGATTTGTTGCCATCTGAAAGTACTTATGTCCTCGTCAGACACAAATAAGATGGTTCTCCTGCTGAGGTGGTGTTGGAGGAGAGTGAGATGTTACTGCTGTTCAAATGGTGGTGGATGAGAGTGAGATGGTTCTGTTGCTGAGGTGGTGGTGAAGGCAGGTGAGATGTTTTGGCTGTTGAGATGGTGAAAGAGATATTTGTGTTACTAATGTGGTGATGGAGGAGAGCGTGAGATGGTTCTGGTCCTGAGGTGGTAATGGAGAAGAGTGAGATGTTCTGCTGTTAAGGAGGTAATAGAAAAGAAGAGGGAGATGGTTCTTATGCTGATGATGCTGGTGATGGGGGAGAGTGAGATGGTTGTGCTGCTGAGGTAGAGATGGAAGAGATTTTAATTTTAAAAAAAGTAACTTAAATTTATAGGAGACGCCTCTCCCTGTGATGTAAGCTTAACGCTCTCTTGACATTCTGAAACAACTCGTGCTAAAGAGGTAACATGATTACATGATTATTAATTACCACTACATACATGTAAATGAGTTATGAATGAATTTACACTTGTAACTATAAAATGATGATAGTTAGCGACAAACAGACACAGAGGTCTGGCAGATAATCTTTTATTTTTCAGAAAGCCAGGGTAAATTTTGGACAGATCCTTCTCCATCACACACACATCTTCATGTTCCTGCTCCACAGACGTCCAGTGCTCTGTCACAGGAGATGTCTACACAGAGAAAAAAAAAATGTTATTTCAATAAGAAAAGTCAATAAAATTGTCTTTCTATTGACTTTTAGGAACATCCTCTGTAGGAGGAGTCAGAAAGTCCAAGATGGAGTCATGCTAGACAGCGGAGTTTGTTTATCCGCCATGACACCTCTAAAATGTGGTCCCCTGGTGCCCACGTCCCACAAAAGCAGGCTCCTGATTGGATATCGCGCAGCAGAATGTTACAAAAGTTCAGATTGTTCAACTCACTCCTCGTTCTCTTCACATTTGACCTTTTTACATTTATCGCGCCGCAGGAGTACATACCTTTACATAGACTTAACATGGAAATCAGTCACTCTTGTTGCATCTGTCACGTCTGGTGTGAACGCACCATTAGGCTGTTTTACCTTAATGAAGAGCTCCCAGCGATGGAACCAAACTGCTTTCAATAGTTCTGAAAGGATTGGGCTGCCAATACAGCTGGCAGGAGGATGTCATTCACTTGGCCGCAGAGCTCAGGGAGATGACTGTGTGGTGTCGTCAGCCTTAAGTGCACTGTCTCTGGGCATATGGGCTCAGCTGCACCCCGGTGAACTTTGAAATCTGAAAAAAAGATTAAATAAATTTTTAAAAATGCAATGCATCTTTCTACTTTTTGGGAGTGCTACTGAAAAAGCTCAGAGTAGGTGTTGCATGTTTGCCAGGTGGACCATTTTACATACAATGTCTAGGGCTCTTTAGTGGTTTAACACTGTTTTAGTCCTGTTTTAGTTCTGGTTTAGTACTTAGATTTCAACCCAGTTTAGTACTGTTTTAATCCTAGGTTAGTCCTGGTTTTGATTGATTTGGTTTAGTCCAAGTTTAGCCCTGATTAACACCTAGTTTATTCCTAGTTTAGCTCTGGTTTAGTCCTTAGATTTAGACCTGGTTACACACTGGTTCGGTCATAATTTAGGTTTAGTTGATTTTCTCCTAGTTTCACCGTGGTTTAGACTCATCCTAGTCCTAGTTAGTTTTGGTTTAGAACTTTAGAATTGGTTAAGTCCTGGTCTTGATTGAGGCCTCTTTCAATAAAACGTCTTTGGTGGTTCTTGGCGTAAAAGGTTTGAGAACTGGAGAATGGCTTGAAGAAGATAAATTATCCAGCAAACATCAGTTCTGGAGGGAAAATGCCTTGTTGATCAGATACTGATTTGAGATAATAAAAAGTAACAGCTCACATAACAACAACATCTGCAAAACACTATCCCTGAACACATAAGGAGACAAAATAGCAGCAAGTAGGCCCTGGAGAAGAAGACCACACTAGATGCATCTTTTTTAGGTTCAAGGTAAACCTAATAAAGTGTCCAGCCTGTTGTCCATTTAGCCTATTTACTGCCACTGGTGGTCAGCAAACAACTGGTCTAGAGGTCTACAGAGGAAGACCAAAGAGGAGATGAATGGATGTAGTGAATGAGAACATGAAGACAGTTGGTGTGAGAGTGAATGTGAATGACATAAATAGTTATAGTAATTTGGTGTGGCCACCCCTGTAGAGAACAGCTGAAAGAGATCACCAACGTGAGGAGAGCTACAAGTAAAAATACAATACTTACTACTTTTGCTCCTAAACAGAAAGTGAATATCTTAAGTGTGAAGTGTTTACTGTGGGCTGCATCTTCAATTTGACCAAAAAGTATGGCAAAAATGGTGATTTTACAGTGTAGTTTAATCATTTGAAACTAATCCATTTATAAATATTTTATATAGAATTTGTTTTATATATATTTTTTAACAACTGCTCTACTGCTCTATCAGTGAGTGTGCACTGAGAGAATTGTCCCCGCTGCTCATTCAACTCGGTCACATCCACACATCAAGGCCCTCTCTCCACTCTCACAGAAGCCTGCAGCTGGTCAGAAACTCACTTTACTGCTGTCTCAAATCTTTTATTCACCATCACCAGTCTGCAAGCAGGATGTCTCGACTAGTTTTTACAGCTATAAACGAGAAGACTGGAAGCATTTGGGCTCAGGGTTAGCAAGGAAAATTATGTTTGGGAATAAATGGATGATATAGGACAATGTATAAAAAAAAAATTGAAATGTAAAAAATTAATGCATAATTTTATTTGAGCTGTTTAGGACCACTTCAATACAACTATATTTGTATGCTTATTATTATATCGGCGAAACCACGATATTATGGAATCACGTCGGTGATTGTCTGCAGATCCTAGCTGTGAACGCGATAACTCAAAAACTAATTGTCGGATCAGTTTCAACATTTGCACACAGGTACATACCATAAAGACGCCGAACTGTATCGATTTGGGTACTTCTTCGATGAATATTAATAAAGTAATTAACTAATTACAGGCCAAAACTGTGAATGCAATAACTCAAAAAGTCTTTGCTGGATCTTTTTCAACTGTTGCACACAGGTACATCTTCCCTCACGTATGGGGCAGACGTATGGGGCCGTTTCGCTGATATACACCACAGGCCTAGTTTATTTCAGATGATTTACAATTTTACCAAGAAGAAATCACAACAAAAACACTGCTCAGTAAACTACAAGTCTCAGCTCACGTTTTCCAAATAGAGCTTATTTGTTTTTGAACTCTTCATTTATAGAAAAGGACCCTAACTGACAAAAGTATATAGTAATTACCGGTACAACAAACCAGTTGAGAACAGTACGGATTTAGAAGCAGGGTGTTAGGAAAGCAGCTTAACCATATAAAACACTGATAGGATTAAATGTATTAGTTCACCACAAACAAATGATGGAGCAGAATACATAAAAAGTTCAGTTTTCGGTCTTGTCCAAAAGTGGGGAAAAAAAGTAATTGATCTTAGCAGTAGCATGCTCTAACCTGGTTCATGTTCAGAGCTCTTGTTCTCTTTCTCAATCTCCTGCAGAACCTCAGTCAAAGCCTCCCATTTAGGGCTCTTCTCCAGCACCAGCTCCCTTTTCACCTCTAAAAGACACACACACATAATCATATTAGAAGCTATACAACTCAACATTGGGACGTAACGTTTATATTTGCACATTAGTTACCAGATGGTTTCTGCTTTTCAGGCTCTGCTCCTATTTTTGCTTTCTTCTTGCTCTCGGGGATTCTATACACTCTGCTTCTTGCATTCATAAACATGGAGGTGCTGGAGTCAAGAAACAGCCAACCTAATGATTAAGGAAAAGAGAGAGGAAAGGATCAAAATCAAAAATTGTATGAAAAAAATAAATAAAAAATACAGTGTATGTATCGTATGTAGTGGCTTCTCTGTAAAAGTAAATACCATTAAGTACCATTTTTCTGCCTACTTACCTGAGTTGGACCCAAATACTTTCTGGCTGGAGCGTAGAGACTCAAGCAGGTTGAGGAAGGTGACTGAGTCGTACTGAGTGAGGTACAGTAGCAGAACCCTCAGCACTTTCAGGTCCTGGACTAAGCCTTTGGTCTTTGCCCCGAGCTGGTGCCACAGCGGGTCCAGATAGTGGTGGATGGTCTGGAAGAGTAAAAAAAATACAATACGAGTGGAGCGACCTGTCAGGAGCAGAATCAGGAGCATCCCAGCCTCTTTTAATATTTGACTATGTATTAAACTATTTTATGTGTTTGCAGTTTGACTTCAGCTTTAACAATTCTTTTTACAATATCAACTAATAAACACAATATACTGTCCTAACATGGTATTTTCTGATCACATTGCCCACCCTTTGAGTTACCTACCTTTTCAAAGGCATTCCCAAGTGTGTTTTCCAGTGACAGGTCCTCAGCCTCCAGAGTGGGGTTGTATCGTTTCAGTTCTTTCAGACAGGCGCTCATGATGTCCAGGATGGAGCTCTGGATAGCCCTCATCGCTGGAGTCAGTGACACATGGAGCTCCACCACCTCAGGCTTGTGCTTCTCCAGGGCTGTGTTAACGGAGGCCTGGAACCTGGTCAAACAAAAATCAAGTAGACATTTAGCAGATCATCTTATCTTCATATGACCATATCATCTTTAATTGCCATATCGCACACCTCTACTTTGTCTATTTTTATTGAGTTGAATTTTACCTGGGCCAAAGGAAGAGCTTCTTGACAAATAGGTTCCTCATGACCCGCTCCACCTGACAGAAACCAGTTGAGAAGGATATAGCTTTGTCAGTGAAGGCCTTTATGAAGCCAGTCTTGTTCTTTTGCCTAAACAATCGTAGGATGAATGCCTCTTGACACGACTCAATGATTTTATGAGCTCGGTACACCAGAATACCTAAACAAAAACATATACGTAATAGTTTTAATAAGTCTCATACTTGAACAACTGCATGTAGACTGCCTGGCTAAAAAAGTCAGACTCTCTATACTGTATATTTCAGTGGACCGCCTTCAGCTTTTTTCCAATAAGCTTACATTTTGTACCTTGTATTGATGATGGGGGAGTCAGACCACTGTGCAAAGCCTTCTCCAGCTCATCCCAAAGAGACTCTCAATGGGTTTAATGTCTGGACTCTGAGGGGACCTATCCATGTGTGAATACACCAATCACTTTTTCACAATTTGAGCCTGAGAAATCCTGGGGTTTTAATATTGGAAAATGCCTGTGCCATCAGGGAAGAAAAAACTCATCCATTGATGGAATAACCTGGTCTTTCAGTATATTCAGCTGACCTCTTTGGGCACCTAATGTTGCTGAACCCAGACCTGACCAACTAGAGGAGGCTCCTATTTATTTGCCTAGTTAAATCCAGGTGGCAACTTTCGTTTGGCCAGGCAGTGTAAATATATGTTGCTTTACAATACCTGATATGAGGCGAGCAGGGATGCGGTCTGTGAGGAAGTCCACTACTAAGATCCTGCTGGTCACAAACAGCACTCCCCCCTCAGTGTACACGTTATATCGCTCTGTGCTCTGGATGTCACTGGTCACTGTCCGGGGCAAGTGGGTCATACCCTCCACTCGCAACTGTTCTGTCAAATATTCCTTGGAGAGAATGTCAAAAAATGCAATTATAAATCTGTTTGCACTTTATTTCATTCCTATTTTATGGTTAGGGAATGGAAGAAAGTATGTGTGTTAAATATTGGTAGGAAGAGTTCTACTAGTCTTAATCAAGTTTCGATGTTTGAAAATGTTTCAATGTAATTTTTTACAGATGGCTTTCACCTCAGGAGGCCACAGAGACACAGACAATTCACTCTCAACTTAATTTAAGTTACTTTTTTTTGTTCAATATTATTGATACAATTATTGCCCTTCTTGGCAGTAATTGGTACACTATAGACCCTTTAAAATGTTTGTCATATGGAATGTTCAAAGTTCCAGAATGGAGGCGACTGGAGAAAAAGTTAACTTTACAAAAAAGTAGGATTTCTGGTGAGGGATAGAATAATTCTGAACATACAATGAAAACATTTCTGTAAAGACTTCAGGAAAAAATCAGGAATTTTGCCAACAGCCAAATGCTACCTGTAAATAAACATACAATGTGAGGTACATTCACTATTGTTTCCTAACCAGGCTCTGACATCACCTACATGTACCATGAAGCATCTTAATTTGCTAAATTTTGTGGCTAATTCTAATTTCTCCATTGAAAATGTATTATGGTCTTGCCTCCAGTTTACAAACTTTGAAAGGGTCTATATCAATGTGGTGGCTTCCCTTCTCGTTACATAGCAACACCTATTAAGAACACACATTCTATTTCACATAGTGTAGTGATGTTCCTAACCTGTTCGGCAGTAGTTGTGTTCAGCAGAAGTACCAGACTGCCCTGCTCTGAGTAAACCCGCATAAACTGCAGCAGGATGCGGTCTATCCCCATCCCCTCCGCCACTACCAGAAGCCCGTCTGAGCCGAACAAACCCAGAAACATCTCCGTCTCGAACTCCAGCAGCGGGCCCGCCATTTTAAAAACACCAAATTACCAGGGTCTTAATTTAATACAAGTTAAAATAAAAGCTAGTTTGAGTCTACAAATAGAATAAATGTAAAAGAAACATCTTCAGTCTGTCACAAAAGCACTTGCTCCAATGTTTTGACGTTGTGCTTCCGGTCACGTGAGGCTAAAAACAAACGTGAGGTACTTTTTGTCTGACATTATAGAAGCGCGCCCTCTAGCTATATGGAGTTCAACCAACAACTTGTAAAATGGGTAATATGGGACCACAATAATAAACGGAAAATATTAAAAGGAATAATATTAATAGTAAATGTAAAAAAATAAATAAAAGCTTCCACATGTAAATTAATTTGATATATTTACACAACATTTTTACTGAAAATAGAAACGAGTTGCAGTTAGACTACAGCAGAAAGAGTCATTTATAAGGCCTTACTATGCATTCTAGGAACGTTCTGTAGGAAAATTTAACCCAAAAGACAAAATATCTAACTTTTTGTGACTGGTATAAATGAATTGTCCAGTTATTGCGTCCAGTGCTTGGTGCCCATTTCGTTTTATATAGCAAAATACATACAAGATTCTTTTATAGTTATTTTTTTTCATGGAACTCTCATGGGACTTTCAAAATACCAGAATAATTGTGACACAACTTCCTGATATGGAGTTATCTGGTATTTTCTGTCTCTTTAATCCTTATGTATTTTGGTCATCTTAGTAGAGTGTCATTTTACAGAGCACCAAACCTCCCCAAAACTATCTGACATCTGGCTAAACATGGAACTAAAGCTGCCCGATATTAGAAGGGTTGTGTCTTGATAAAGCACATGATTGGTTATTTTAGGAAACCTTTTAATAGTAAGTTTGAACAAAAATCAAAGTCTGTGGATTTACTAGACACAACTCAAAGACAAAACCAGGACTACACTGAGGACTGAATCAAGACTAAGAACACTCACAGACGCTTTACACTTACTTTTATTCATTCACTCCACAGTCACACTCTGCCAGTCTGCGCCGACAGCCCCTCTGACCACCGCCAAACACCAATCACACATTCATTCATAGGCAAGGTGGGTTTGGGTCTTGCCCAGGGACACAACAGCAGAATACGGCTTGGAGCCAGCCACCACTGCGCCACCGCCGCCCCCAGACTAAATTGAGCCTCCTGAATGGTCTTTTATTTGGTCATATCAAAATAATACAATGGATACTGAAGTCTTGAATGCAAATAATCAAAAATCACCTTTAATGGCTGCAAATCCTGAATGAAATGGTATAATTGGAACAGAAACACAAGGTACAATGCTAGTGGGTGTTTTAGTGACAGTATTAATGGAGTTTGGATTATTCCACTAATGCTGACATAAAGAATATTTCAATGCATCAATGGCCACTGGGGTTTGGGTGATCCTCAGCTTACAACATGTGAGAAGGTTTTGTCTATTAACAAAAGATCCAATGATTCTAATATGTAGAGTTGGCCTTGAGTTGGTCACTCTGTGCGCTCAAGTTGTTTGTGGTTTTCCTACAGCCTAAAGTGAGCTTGTCTGTAAATCCAAAAAGAAATCCCAACTCGTTTTATGAAGGGGTGAAGGGTTTGTTAAGAGCTGTCAGTATATCATGAAACTCACATGGACTATTTCTATTTGCTATTCGCCTTTATTTTACCAGGTTAGTCCCATTGAGATTAAAAATCTCTTTTGCAAGGGAGACCTGGCCAAGGGGGTAGCAGCAAATTACAACAACAGGTATTCATAGACACAATATTAAAACATTCTCACATAAAACATTTACACACAGATGAGGTAGATTGCAGAGATTTCACAGGAGCTATTTCACACTGATACTATTTAATTAAATCTACAATGTGTGGATTAAAGCTTATAGATTTTTTTATTTTTAAGCTCATGGAAAAATACATCATCATCAAAAATTGAGACAATGAATGATGCATGTAGTAAAATCTCTTCAAATACCTCTATACAACTATACATACGCACACAGATACACACAATACAAGCACACTATGCAACTTCAACACAACAGTTTTGTTTGATATACAGTACAGACCAAAAGTTTGGACACACCTTCTCATTCAATGAGTTTCCTTTCTGTTCATGACTATTGACATTGTAGATTCACACTGAAGGCATCAAAACTATGAATTAACACAT